>VZTR01000468.1:73316-165261 GCA_013400775.1 Chaetops frenatus | reverse complement strand
GACTTGATAGAAAAAGTTGTCCTACTGGATGAATTTGCCCATCCAAAGTAAGTAAAAATTTAAATACCTTTCTCCTGTGGTCACAGTATAAATATTTTATGAATATTTTAGTTCTCTATACCAAGAAGTTCTTGCTTCTTACAGCGTTTGCACATTTCATTTTTTAGTTCCAAAACCTTTTTACAGCAAAAAATAATAATTTTTACTTAAAAGAAATGCTACCTGTTTTTCAGTTTTCCACTAGTGCTGAGCTTCTGGTATTCAGACTACCCCAATGCTTTGTGCTCAGGTTTTGACAGCAACAGTGAACAACTGCCTTCCTCAATACACCTGGCAGTGCGTGACACTCCTGTCTATAGCGTGTCTGACATTCTAGTCCTGCTCTTTGCTAAGTGACTGATGTTTGTCTCCTTGTTCTCTTGCTTCCTTCTTCTAGTCCTGACACACTAGTAGACCTTTACTATAGAGTCAATGCTAATAATGGTTTGTTGCAGAATGCTATTGTTGGTGTTCAACTGGGAGGAAAAAAAAAAGACCTTGTTTCTTTCTTTCCAACACCTATTTATATGCTGTTGAAGAATCTCTCAGGTTTCAGAACACCATATGGGTATAGCAGCACTGACATGACCAGGGAGTGCACAGGGTATTTGTCCAACTGGTAATAACAGTTGTCTCAAAACCAGACAAGTACCAGCTATTACATATGTACTGTTTTTCAATTTGCTGTTTCCAAATAAAGAAGTAGAAAAGCTGCTGGCTATCTAGCTTTCTAAAACTGAGGTTTAAAATAATTTGTCTTAAGACTTTTGTAAGTGCTGTAGAAAGGCAGATAATAAACCTTTTTTGAAAATAACAGGAAAATGCTTCCTGTTGTTCTCCGACATCTATAGATTTTTTTATTTTCTTCTTTCTACATCCAGGTATTTAACCCTATTTTTCTTTTAAATTTGATATGTGATGCAGGCCAGATGAATAGATTGTTCTAAGGCTTAGTTTTCATGGTATTTCAGTGGATTTTTATTTTTTGAGGTTTTTTTACCTTATTACCCTTTTTGTGTAATGCTATATGAGACTGTTTGTACTGTGTGAAGAAACAGAAATGCAAATGAAATTTGTGTGGGCATCTTAAAGCTTTGAGTCATCAGTTCTTGAGGGGTTCTCACACGCAAATCATAAAAAGGATCTTAACCCATTACTCAAGATGGTGTGTGTAGAATAGGAATATAGGTTAGGATAAGATAAGAAGTACTTTTCATTGTAAAGAACAGACTGTATCTTTCAGGGAAACCCAGAAGCAAGTTTATTGCAGGTATGGATAACTTCTTATTGTCACTTGGAGTGTACCATGGTATCAGTTAGCACAAGTACATAGGCATTGAAGGCTCTGCACACCTTCATCCTGCTGTCTTCTATCATGATGGTTCTGACACAGTGCAATCAACATTTTTTTGTAAAACCTGGGTTGTTGAACCCCCTTCTGGAACTGGTCCCTCCATTCATTCATGCTGGAAGTTTATTATATGTTTAACACCTCTAAGCTCATTGCCACTTTTTGTCTACGTTCTCCTCAATTATACCAAAATTGCAATTATCTTTATCTTTTTATCTTTATCTTTTAATTAGATAAGAAGCTATCTTCATTGTTACATTGGGTCTTAGGGGGAAATCTTATGTGTAGTGCAAGCAGATCTTCCAAGTCTGAAAGTTTGGAGAAATCTTGTTCCCTGGTCCCTTAAACAGTGGTACTAATATTCTGTGATTCCTCTCATGATCTTACTGGAGAAATCCACGTACACTGTGACAGCCTGCCTGCAGTACTGCATCAGTTACATCTCAATGCACAGGTAATGCTTCTCTTCTTTGCTGAGAATATTGTCTTCCATACTAGTAGAGTGGTGAGGGAGGGACAGGATTCACTACCCTGGGTTCCTGCTATGTGTGTTTTCCCTTTTGATATGCTTTAATGCATCCAGAACATATTTCAGGGATGACAGTTGTTCCTCCTCAAGGAATACACCTCTGGTTCCCTCTGTAACTTCTGCAAATAGATGGGAAGGTTGATTGCTCACAGAGAATTGTCACACAGATTTAGGACTTTACTAGTTTTGTTCTCTAAAACTATTAAAACCTCACTCAGCAGACATCCAAATATGCTTTGACACTGTAAGGTGGAAAAATTTCTCACCTTTATATCTGAAGAATTTGAGGGGTGACACTAATGGTTTGTTAGTAAGTGATGTTGTAGTCGTCTTGGTTTGTTCGTTTGCAACAACAGTAAAATTTTAGAAATATTTTTAAATGTCCCATCAATAATTAGTTATTCCAAGGGGACTATCTACTGCATTAACAAGGAATCATAAATGAAGACTAAAACATAATGGTTACTTTGCCCTTTCTTCTTAGAACAGGATGTGTGCAGGTATGTAACTTTTGGGAACTGATGATGTAAGCCACATAAGTAATTTCGTTTGATTACTAAAGGCCTTGGAAGACTGATGTTTTGAAAAGAATTTTCTACTTAGTCTTAATTCCTAGATAATCATCTTGTTATGGGAATGATACAGTGGCTTCTTTAATTCAGTGTTGCAGAAAAGCCTCTGGGCACAGAAATTAACATAGAAGAACCTCAGCGTTGCTATGGATCTGTATGTTACAGATCTAGGTACTTGTAATCATTATCTTGAACTTCTAGTGAATCTGCTGTGGAGGATAGGAGAAAAGTGTCTAGGATTGGAAAAACTGCAATGCTGCTGTTTTGAATGTTAGTTACTTAGAAGCAGCTTAATAAGTTCATGCTTGTAGTTAATCACTTCAAGAATTTGAAATTCAAATTTTTTTAATCATTTAAAAACACCAGTTTCATGAGGAATTAGGACATTTGGTAGTCTTATTTTCCTTCTTAAACTACTTTTCTTAGTTATAGGACTATAAAGATCTGAAAATAGAAAATGTTATACAAATAAAATTAATTTACAACACAAAAAGAGGTCTTTAAATTAAGATCCTTTATAG
Source organism: Chaetops frenatus (assembly GCA_013400775.1). Lineage (NCBI taxonomy): Eukaryota > Metazoa > Chordata > Aves > Passeriformes > Picathartidae > Chaetops > Chaetops frenatus. The sequence continues at coordinate 162,249 of VZTR01000468.1, read as the reverse complement.
AGGCTGTCTGTGTAATACTGCTTAGTTGCCTTTTCTGTGGTTCAGAAACCTTTCAAGGTTTCACTGGGCTTTGGACTGATATCGATGCTCCAGTACATTGCACTTACGGTGTGTATTAGCAGTGAAAATGTATTTCTCTACAAGGAGAGGGAAAGTGGGGGCAGGAAAAAGCTGGGACAAGTAATAGTTTAAGCAAGGAAGAGATGCCTGAAATCAAGTAAATCTCGCTTATCTGCTTTGTAAGGTAATAATATTGAGACAACTTTTAGGCAAGAACAAGCAGTTTAAAGATACAGCAGAAAGGAGCCTCATTGCTGAAAAGCACAAATTTAGGAGATGGCCAGGTTTCTGTGCTGGGGTAATTAAGATCTGTTCCAGCCTCAATGCATCTTAGGTAAACTTAACTGAGCAAAAATCAAAATGCAACATTGAGGTAAACTGAGTAATGTGTGATGTGTGACACAGTCAGGGTTTAACTTCACCCAAGATGAATAATGCAAAACATGGCTGTAACACACCTGTCACTCAGGTATATAAAGAATCAGCCAGCATATGTGAGGGAAAAAAGTTGTGACTTTTCTAAGTGCCAAGAAAACTGAGTGAAACTGTGGTGGTTTTGGCATGAACAGGAGCAGGCCATCTGTAAGGCAAGCAGAATAGGGAAGAAGGGTCTCTTTGCAGTGAGCAAAACGTTTTCCACAGTCTGTCCTATGTATTGCAGCTATTTTTGCTTGGTGCATTAGCTTCAAACAGTTAGATTTCCGTACATTTGGTTGGTGGAATATATTTCTCCATGCATGATGTGTGAAGTGAGTTCACTGTGACTTGGCTGGAGTTGTCAGATGCTGCATGAACCGTGTAACCAGACACTGGAAGGCAGTGGCACTGTTTTTGCTACCTGACTGAATTATTTCTTTGAAATCCTTGGAGATCTTCGAGGACCTTTAAGCATTGCTGTGCAAATATGTAATGAGTGAGGATTTGTAGCTGACATTTTCCCCTTTGGAACATTTTAGTGAACAAACATTTGCAAAAAAAAGAGAATGTTTTGAACTATACTGATACTAAAGGGAGAAAAGAAAGGGGTTTTTCCCTTACTTTTTGCAGTGGCTGTTTTATCCTCCATATCTTTAAGTTTAGACCTTCTACTACGCTACTTGTCTAAGCTGTCTAATCAATATGGATGACCTTCAGAAATTAAATCAGAAAGTAATCTCTTCTTTGGTGGTCAAGACTTCTCCAGTTTTGGATAGGAAACAGATTTCACAGGAAAAAAGAAAGGGTGGTTGAATGGCAGTCAGAAGGTAGAAAGGTCTCTGCCCACTATGAATAAGCAAATCAAAACTGCAGCCATGCAGGGAGTCCCGGGAAGGGGGATTTACATTCCTTCATTCATACAGTCTTATATTTTGGTGACATTCAGATCAGTACTGTGGCTGCACACATGTAGAATTTTTAATTAAATCATACCTGGACAAAGTAATAGAGGAAGTAGTGGTTAATCCCACGTGAATATGTAGAATATGTGTAGAATATGTGATAGAAGTGGCACAAGACATTTGTGACCCACGTTGTCCCCGATGAAGAGGACAGAGAGAGATAAGAGTCCAGGGGTGAGTACCTGTCCCCTTCAATGAAGCACCAAAGACAGAATCCAGAAATGCTGAGGTTGTTTATCTTTGCTTTGGGCAAGACCTGCAAATGTGCTTTTCACCTTAGCATGCCATGTTTCTCTTGTGAAAGGTATCTTGTGTAATCCCATCACATGTGACGGCCTCACATCTTCATTCTAAAAATGTATTTTCTGCATCTTGCTGTGAGGTTATTTTCCTATTGGTCTTTCAGAGTTAGCTACTAATATTTCTCTTTTGTTAGAAAGATAAAGGAAGTAAGGAAGGATGGCTCCGTATCTTCCTTTGCAAGGAAGATACATAGGTAGCCTTAAAAAGTTATGGAAGATTGTAATCAAGACATGCACTGTGTCCTCAGTGGTACTTAAGAGGTAAATTTTTAATCAGAGCACCTAAAAATATTCTGAAAAGGCAGAGTGGAGACAGTAAGGAGGAAAAATTGATTTGCTGCATTTTGACGGCTGTGCTGTTAAAAATATAAGTGGGGAATAGGTAAGAAAGTATTTATTCTTGCCTTTGAATCAATTACTTGCACACTTCTGGGGTGAGATCTGCACATTTGTCACAGTCTGTTAAATGAAGTGAGAGGAAAGGTATTGACTGCTGTGAAGGAGGAAGGTAGGTGCACTGTGGCACCATCTTTAGAGACTTTGGGAGTACTCAGACAACCTGTGTCTCTTCTTTTCCAAACAGTAAAGGGAACAGGTCTGACAGCAAAGAGTCAAATCCTATTGACTGCTGTGTTGTGTCAATGCATGCCCCTAGCTCCTTGTTAGTATATAGAAAACACAATGTAAGAACATCACTTTCCAGATGCCAGATTTTTCACTTTTCCTTATCTACATGGAGATAAAATCAGATACTTTTGAGTCTGGTTTATCTGTTAAAGCTGGCTTGGTTTTGTCTTGCTTCTGGAATAGGTGAATTAAGCAGAATAATTCTTGAGTGCTGCTTGCTGCTAGTATTACACAAATTAAAACAATCAAGTCAGTCCCCAAACACCTTGTTGTTCTTCAGCCGGAGCACTTTACAATTTGCTAAGGGATTCGTTGAGATTACCTCTAACTGCTGAACTGGCAAGGTCCCAGCAGCAGTTTCTCAGCAGAGAAAAACAACCCAGAAGCTGCTTTTGACAGTAGGTAGCAGAGGATTGGCTTTCAATTCATGAACAACATTCTCCAGCTCTGGATTTTATTCCTTTCATTTGGTCACGTGAATGTAGGACTATAATATTTTAAAAATAGAATAATTGTTCATGGGAAGCTCTGTCAGAGGATTCTCATTCACTTCTGAGCCTTTCTTCAGCTGTCACAGTAGAGCATAACCACATAGTGGCTAGTTAAAACACTACAGTAGTACCCCCAGTCCATCTTTTCTCTTTTCCCTCTCTTGCCCTGACCAGGATCAGTGCCACCTGGTTTTTCTTGAGAATAAGAAACTGTTCTGTCCTTCCTGCTGCAGTCATGCTGATGGCAAGGTTGTCTACATGTGTCAGAGCAATGCCAAGCAGAGATACAGGCTGGGCAGAGAATGGCTTGAGAGTAGCCCTGCGGAGAAAGATTTTGGGTTTTGGTTGATGAGAAGCTCTGCATGACACAGCACTGTGCACTTGCAGCCCAAAAAGCCAGTTGTATCCTGGGCTTCGTCCAAAGCAGCATGGCCAGCAGGGAGGGAGGGGATCCTGCCCCTCTGTTCTGCCCTTGTGAGACTCCACCTGGAGCACTGAATCCAGCTCTGGGTCCCAAAACAAGAAAGACGTGGATCTGTTGAAGTAAGTCCAGAGCAAGGCCACAAAGATGCCCAGAGGGCTGGAGCACCTCTCCCAGTAAGACAGGCTGAGACAGTTGGGGTTGTTCAGCCTGGAGAAGTGAAGACTCCAGGGAGATCTTAGAGCACCTTCCAGTACTAAAGGGGGCCTGCAGGAGAGCTGGAGAGGGACTTCTTACAAGGACATGTAGTGACATGACAAGAGGGAATGGCTTTAAACTGAAAGAAGCTGTGTTTAGGATAGAAAGAAATTCTTTACTATGAGGATGATGAGGCACTGGAACAGGTTGCCCAGAGAGGTTGTGGATGCCCCATTGTGAGAGACTGGACTGTTAATGGTTAATGACTCAAACAATTGACCATTTTGCCCAGGTGCAGAGGGGGACGTGTGTACCCATCACCAGTGAGTGATGAACAAGATAAAGGAAGAGGCTGATAAGAGGCAAATCCTAGGAAGCAGGATGATGCTTTTTATCATGCCAAAGTTCTTACACAAGTGGCTCAGCTGTGAAAATTCCCTTCTGGAGCAGTACCAGAACATGCACACATAGNTGACGGCTGTGCTGTTAAAAATATAAGTGGGGAATAGGTAAGAAAGTATTTATTCTTGCCTTTGAATCAATTACTTGCACACTTCTGGGGTGAGATCTGCACATTTGTCACAGTCTGTTAAATGAAGTGAGAGGAAAGGTATTGACTGCTGTGAAGGAGGAAGGTAGGTGCACTGTGGCACCATCTTTAGAGACTTTGGGAGTACTCAGACAACCTGTGTCTCTTCTTTTCCAAACAGTAAAGGGAACAGGTCTGACAGCAAAGAGTCAAATCCTATTGACTGCTGTGTTGTGTCAATGCATGCCCCTAGCTCCTTGTTAGTATATAGAAAACACAATGTAAGAACATCACTTTCCAGATGCCAGATTTTTCACTTTTCCTTATCTACATGGAGATAAAATCAGATACTTTTGAGTCTGGTTTATCTGTTAAAGCTGGCTTGGTTTTGTCTTGCTTCTGGAATAGGTGAATTAAGCAGAATAATTCTTGAGTGCTGCTTGCTGCTAGTATTACACAAATTAAAACAATCAAGTCAGTCCCCAAACACCTTGTTGTTCTTCAGCCGGAGCACTTTACAATTTGCTAAGGGATTCGTTGAGATTACCTCTAACTGCTGAACTGGCAAGGTCCCAGCAGCAGTTTCTCAGCAGAGAAAAACAACCCAGAAGCTGCTTTTGACAGTAGGTAGCAGAGGATTGGCTTTCAATTCATGAACAACATTCTCCAGCTCTGGATTTTATTCCTTTCATTTGGTCACGTGAATGTAGGACTATAATATTTTAAAAATAGAATAATTGTTCATGGGAAGCTCTGTCAGAGGATTCTCATTCACTTCTGAGCCTTTCTTCAGCTGTCACAGTAGAGCATAACCACATAGTGGCTAGTTAAAACACTACAGTAGTACCCCCAGTCCATCTTTTCTCTTTTCCCTCTCTTGCCCTGACCAGGATCAGTGCCACCTGGTTTTTCTTGAGAATAAGAAACTGTTCTGTCCTTCCTGCTGCAGTCATGCTGATGGCAAGGTTGTCTACATGTGTCAGAGCAATGCCAAGCAGAGATACAGGCTGGGCAGAGAATGGCTTGAGAGTAGCCCTGCGGAGAAAGATTTTGGGTTTTGGTTGATGAGAAGCTCTGCATGACACAGCACTGTGCACTTGCAGCCCAAAAAGCCAGTTGTATCCTGGGCTTCGTCCAAAGCAGCATGGCCAGCAGGGAGGGAGGGGATCCTGCCCCTCTGTTCTGCCCTTGTGAGACTCCACCTGGAGCACTGAATCCAGCTCTGGGTCCCAAAACAAGAAAGACGTGGATCTGTTGAAGTAAGTCCAGAGCAAGGCCACAAAGATGCCCAGAGGGCTGGAGCACCTCTCCCAGTAAGACAGGCTGAGACAGTTGGGGTTGTTCAGCCTGGAGAAGTGAAGACTCCAGGGAGATCTTAGAGCACCTTCCAGTACTAAAGGGGGCCTGCAGGAGAGCTGGAGAGGGACTTCTTACAAGGACATGTAGTGACATGACAAGGGGGAATGGCTTTAAACTGAAAGAAGCTGTGTTTAGGATAGAAAGAAATTCTTTACTATGAGGATGATGAGGCACTGGAACAGGTTGCCCAGAGAGGTTGTGGATGCCCCATTGTGAGAGACTGGACTGTTAATGGTTAATGACTCAAACAATTGACCATTTTGCCCAGGTGCAGAGGGGGACGTGTGTACCCATCACCAGTGAGTGATGAACAAGATAAAGGAAGAGGCTGATAAGAGGCAAATCCTAGGAAGCAGGATGATGCTTTTTATCATGCCAAAGTTCTTACACAAGTGGCTCAGCTGTGAAAATTCCCTTCTGGAGCAGTACCAGAACATGCACACATAGCCTGAAGGTATTCATCCCTGCTGATGTGCCATAATTGCTGTAATGCCTTAGAAGATGTCATAAACTGTCAAACATTCCCGAGGTATCCCCTGATCCAAAGGATACATCATCCAGTATAAAACTGGCTGCTCCAGGGGAGGTACCTGAGTGTTCCCACCTGAACCTGAGTGAGTATAAACCCACTGGACTCTGTTTTGTGGGTTTCCCCACCTCTGGTGGAGGTGACCATCGCCCCTGAGAAGATCAGAAAAAGAGGACCAATGGGAGTCCATCAACATCCACAGAGTGGTGATATTTTTTCTGACTTTCTTCCTCTCTTTCTCTGCTTCCTGACCCGCCTGCCCTTTCCTATTTATTTTTATATCTCCATCTCTACCTCATGTTTACTCTTAAATAAAAATCTGTACTGTTGATTTCGATATAAAGTGTTGTTTGCTCCTTAATTCAGGCAGAAGCATCTCTCTAATAATTTTAATAACAATATCCTAACATCCATTCTTGAAAATGTTCAAGGCCAGGTTATATGGGACTTTGGCAACCTGGTCTAGTGGAAGGTGTCCCTGTCCAAGGCAGGTAGGTGGGAACTAGATAATATTTGAGGTTCCTTCCAACCCAAATCATTCAATTACAGTTTTATGATTCTTTTTCCTTGTGGGCTTCAGGTTAGGAGACACGTATGTAATGGAGTTTGGGTGCATTTCACTCCTGGTGTGTGTGTGTGTGTCAGGCATTCCCTGTGCCCCAGACCAACCCAACAGACAGTGATGTGTGCTTGATTCACAGAGTGGCCCCAGCTACTCTTTGGGCTCTTCCTCTTCACTGCCTTTTTTTCCTTAGAACAGCAGCTGTGTAGAAATAGCAGCTCCATTCTCACAGCAGCCCCTGCTTGGAGGTGGTCAGGGACTTTCTGGCCAAATTAATTTAGAGTAAACACTGGCCTGCTCAGAAAGAGATGCTTTATGAAGACATGTGGGTTCTGTTCATGTCCCAGCAGAGCTGAGATAAGCTCTCAGGTGATAAGGTTTTCATCCTGACTGCCTAATGGAAGTTTAAAGGAGCCAGGAGTTGCGCTCCATGTCAGTAACTCTAAGGCAACCCTGCCATGCTTCAGCAGATCTTGCACTTCCCACTTTATAGCAGTCATGAAGCCCTGCTGTTCCCCACCAGGACTGAAACTGTGGGAGTTCAGCTTTCCCAGCACAGTGACAAGGACATTCATGGAGCCCAGAGTAGCCATCTGCTAGGGTTTGTTGTTTAGGGTTTGGTTTTTTTGGGGTTTTTTTTGAGGAAACTGAACTGAAAAGCTTTTAATTCTTCCTTCTCCTCCCTGGCAAAAACATTCCTGATTGAAATGAATATAGAGAATTAATTGAGTAAATACGCACTTATATTTGTTTAGAAAAGACTTTCAGATATTTTAGAAATTCTGAATTTCAAACACACTTGTTCCAGCTTTTTTGTAGTACAAAATAAGGTGAAGTCAGAGACAGCAAAAATGTGCATGCACTTCAATAGCACAAGTCAGAAAGTATTGTTTGATATGGAAACAGACCTTTTCAGTGCTATATTTGTTATCTGTATATGTGTAAACTTGGAATCTGTCTTCATACTTTCGTTACAAAACCTTTTCAAAGGTTTTTAGGTGCTTGGCCTACAGCTTTTGAATTCCCATGTGGANGAGTGATGAACAAGATAAAGGAAGAGGCTGATAAGAGGCAAATCCTAGGAAGCAGGATGATGCTTTTTATCATGCCAAAGTTCTTACACAAGTGGCTCAGCTGTGAAAATTCCCTTCTGGAGCAGTACCAGAACATGCACACATAGCCTGAAGGTATTCATCCCTGCTGATGTGCCATAATTGCTGTAATGCCTTAGAAGATGTCATAAACTGTCAAACATTCCCGAGGTATCCCCTGATCCAAAGGATACATCATCCAGTATAAAACTGGCTGCTCCAGGGGAGGTACCTGAGTGTTCCCACCTGAACCTGAGTGAGTATAAACCCACTGGACTCTGTTTTGTGGGTTTCCCCACCTCTGGTGGAGGTGACCATCACCCCTGAGAAGATCAGAAAAAGAGGACCAATGGGATGCCATCAACATCCACAGAGTGGTGATATTTTTTCTGACTTTCTTCCTCTCTTTCTCTGCTTCCTGACCCGCCTGCCCTTTCCTATTTATTTTTATATCTCCATCTCTACCTCATGTTTACTCTTAAATAAAAATCTGTACTGTTGATTTCGATATAAAGTGTTGTTTGCTCCTTAATTCAGGCAGAAGCATCTCTCTAATAATTTTAATAACAATATCCTAACATCCATTCTTGAAAATGTTCAAGGCCAGGTTATATGGGACTTTGGCAACCTGGTCTAGTGGAAGGTGTCCCTGTCCAAGGCAGGTAGGTGGGAACTAGATAATATTTGAGGTTCCTTCCAACCCAAATCATTCAATTACAGTTTTATGATTCTTTTTCCTTGTGGGCTTCAGGTTAGGAGACACGTATGTAATGGAGTTTGGGTGCATTTCACTCCTGGTGTGTGTGTGTGTGTCAGGCATTCCCTGTGCCCCAGACCAACCCAACAGACAGTGATGTGTGCTTGATTCACAGAGTGGCCCCAGCTACTCTTTGGGCTCTTCCTCTTCACTGCCTTTTTTTCCTTAGAACAGCAGCTGTGTAGAAATAGCAGCTCCATTCTCACAGCAGCCCCTGCTTGGAGGTGGTCAGGGACTTTCTGGCCAAATTAATTTAGAGTAAACACTGGCCTGCTCAGAAAGAGATGCTTTATGAAGACATGTGGGTTCTGTTCATGTCCCAGCAGAGCTGAGATAAGCTCTCAGGTGATAAGGTTTTCATCCTGACTGCCTAATGGAAGTTTAAAGGAGCCAGGAGTTGCGCTCCATGTCAGTAACTCTAAGGCAACCCTGCCATGCTTCAGCAGATCTTGCACTTCCCACTTTATAGCAGTCATGAAGCCCTGCTGTTCCCCACCAGGACTGAAACTGTGGGAGTTCAGCTTTCCCAGCACAGTGACAAGGACATTCATGGAGCCCAGAGTAGCCATCTGCTAGGGTTTGTTGTTTAGGGTTTGGTTTTTTTGGGGTTTTTTTTGAGGAAACTGAACTGAAAAGCTTTTAATTCTTCCTTCTCCTCCCTGGCAAAAACATTCCTGATTGAAATGAATATAGAGAATTAATTGAGTAAATATGCACTTATATTTGTTTAGAAAAGACTTTCAGATATTTTAGAAATTCTGAATTTCAAACACACTTGTTCCAGCTTTTTTGTAGTACAAAATAAGGTGAAGTCAGAGACAGCAAAAATGTGCATGCACTTCAATAGCACAAGTCAGAAAGTATTGTTTGATATGGAAACAGACCTTTTCAGTGCTATATTTGTTATCTGTATATGTGTAAACTTGGAATCTGTCTTCATACTTTCGTTACAAAACCTTTTCAAAGGTTTTTAGGTGCTTGGCCTACAGCTTTTGAATTCCCATGTGGATTCAGATATTAATTCCTTTGGGTTGCTTTAAGAGTCCCCCAAATAGCAGTTCCCTGTCCAAATCCAAGTGTCATGAAGAGCTATGAGAGGAATGAGAAGAGGAACAGAGAAGACTTTCCTGTAGAAAAACTGTTCTACAAAAAAGCCCCCAAACAAACAAAACAAAACCAACCAAACAAAAAACCCCAAACAAACAAACAAACAAAAAACCAACAAAAATTTCTTGCTTTATACAAAAATCAAATGAGTTCAGTAACTTATGGCTTTTTGCACAGCTTGTGACTGCTAGTTCAGATCTCTGATGCCAGTGTTTATTTGAAGACAATCTAATTGGGGAAGAAAAAAAAAGAATAATCAGCTGACCATGAAAGACAGATTCTTCTTTCTTTGCTTGTCCTCAGTGTTCAGACAGGCACCATGCAAATAGCTGTTCTTAATGGGCTCCTATTAAGTCTAAGGTTTCCTTCAAACCACTGTATTCAAATCAATTGTGGGGCACGCCGTGTTCTGCTGTGCCATCCCTGGCTCTTCAGAGTCTTCACCGAGAGAACTGTGTTTACTAACTGAAAATAATTTACTATTAATGAGCTTCAGCAGGAGTCCCATTATTCTTTGGTGGGAGGCTAGTGGCTAACACACAGGCTTGTGGGAGGATTGGTATTCAAGGAAGGAAAAGGCTGAAGCAACCACAGGTTCCCGTTGGAGGGTGGGAGTAAACACAGCCCTGAAGTGTGATGTATCATGGGGGATATTCCATAGGAAATGTAATCATCCTTCACAGGTAATGAGAAGAGAGGAAAACTTACATATGTTAGCTCCACAGTAGACAAGCGTCAAGTCCCTTACATGTTCAGGCAGATGCAGAGGGTAGACTTGCTTATAGAAAAGGGATAGCTGGAGTCACAATGAATCATTTCTAAGAGGCTGCTCAGCTGAAGAGCTTAACCTTTCTTCATCATGTCAACCTGAAGTCAGCCATTCACCACCAGTTCTCAGATGCAGCCCAGAAATCTTTGCCACAATTCCCAGAGCACTTCACAGGAGATGTCGCAGGAATTAGCATGGTGATTTATTGACAAGCAGTGGGACGGTGAAAAATGGTTAAAGGAGTCAGCTGCTGGAGGATGCACAAGGGACAGCAATAAGCTCATGAGTGCTTCTGAGTTCAGAGAAATCCTGAGGTGGAGGCTACTTCTGTGCAGAACTGTTCTTCCTACTATGTAATTGTGAGCATACTAGAGTTTGAGAAGCATTGCAAAGGATGTGAGTATGGCTAAGAGGGAAAGCTTTTGTAATCACACTCATTAGATGGTGAATATTGTCCGTCTCTACTCACTGAGAAATGGTTTTCTCTGCATGTGCCAGTGGTCTGACTCTGTCTGCTGCTGCCTAGGATGTTCACGGCTCTGCTCTGCTGTCTGCCTGAGGATGGGGTTCCATACCCTTCCCCTCTTGTCTTGGTCTCTATCCCTGCCCCATTCGTTCTCCCACAATAATACTACAGTCTAGGAAGTCAAGGTGGAGCAGTCTTGTCAAGGCCACCAGTGATGGATGCCAACACTGCAGGCTGAGAATCCCTGCAAAGGAATATGGATGAGGGACAGAAAGGTGTTCTGGCTGCATGTCAGGTCCCTACCTGCAAGCAGTTTCTCTTTAGTACAATAGATGTATCCTTCATGTAACTTTTGTCCCTCTCCTCCTAAATCAGCTTTTAAATGAATGTTAGTGTGCAAATGAGGTATGTTTGTTTTGTGTAGTGTCTGAGCAGTGTGGAGAAGCAACATATCTGTAGCACATCCCCAGCTCTCTCAGATTTCTCTTCACTTCTTGAGTAGGGATCTTCGCGGGAAGGTGGAGATGGGTCTGTTTGCTCATGGCTTGCAACATTCTTTGTAGCCACAGAAAGCAGCCACAGTACCAAGGCAGCCATTCCATTTCCTTGGAATGAGGAAGGACATCCCTGCCCTCTGTGTGTTGGGAATTGCGTGTGTGTGGTGCCTGCACATATTTGCACTCACCACAAGGCCTTCTCAGACCTGGAGTGAGTGGTATAACAAGGTGGCCTGGCCCCTAATTCTTAGACTAGACTCAGCTAAACATACATTCTATAAAGCTGCCAGGATAGGAGATGGGAGGAAACAGTCCTTATATGCTTCCTAGTACTGCATGGAAGAACGATGGATATAGCACTAAATAATTAATCTTAATTTTTATATTTTATGGATCCAGAACACATTTTTGTAGGGATAAAAAAGCCCTATAGCTAGGAAGTATTTCCTAAGCTGAATCAAAGCTTTATGTAGCCCAAAGGTTACTTATCTCCATACTGGGAAATGTCAACATTTAGGCTGAGGAAACAAGGTTTTCTTTAATTTCAGAACAAAAAAATACTAGGAAACCTGAAGCAGATCACAGTATCTTCCCATTCTTTTTGTGCTTGATTGATATTTCATTTTAACCTACCAATTAATTTTAAATAATTAATTTCAAAAAATCACAGCCAGCATCCTCATCTCGGGATAAATGGAAATTCATGGGCCTGCACACTCCATAAGGTCTGTATTCTACAGAGTTGATCCTGAGCTGGAAAAACATACATCTGGATGGTGACTAGTGCCATAGCACATTCTTCCAGAATTCAGATTTCTGCCTCACTTCTCTCAAATGCTGTCTGATAACATTAATATTAAAACTAACACCATGCAACTGATCTATTATTTATCAGGCATCACACAGAAATGCAAGGGAAGGGTGCCTTTTAAAAATTATTCTGAGGATGAAGAAAAGATTTATGGTTAGTATTTTCATGCCTATTAGTACACATGTGGGACAGATGAATAGTAAGGAAATGAATTACTCTTCATTCTTTGTGAATGAACACCAGAAAGGAGATTGAGGAAGGCTGATTTAATGTAGTTCTTTTACCTTGATATATGAGGGACTCCTGGTTCTCAGCTGAGATATTGTCACCCTCATCCTGTGGGCTAGTGACTCATAGACTGAAGTATTAAGTGACATGTCTGACAAGCCACAATGGAATTTTAACCGTTTAGGTCAGAACATTGTTTTCAGTTGCATTGGGGTGATAGGATGTGCATTGAGCAAGTGAAACTCAACTAGGGTAGTGCAGCAGATACAAGTTTTTCCTGAAGTCAGTGGCTAGGCTCAATTACACAAAGCCAAGTGTTTGATTGTGTCATGTAGGCAGACATTTTTATTAGTGTCTGCTAATGCAGATATTCCTGGGTTTGGCTTTATAAAATGAGTTCTTATTTTCCGGGCTTCTAAGTGTTGGCAACTTCCACTGAAATCACTGGGTCTGTGGGAACTCCTTTTCATTGTAATTGAATAAAGAGAAGCATCCACAGGGAAATAACATGCATGCACATGTTCTGTGATAACCAAGTAGCCAAAGGTGCTGCAAGTTTGATAGGCAAGAGCTAAAATCTGTGACTGATCAGGACTATCAAATGGAGGAAATGATGTGCTCAGTCCTAAAGAAGACTTGTTTGTTTCCAGAATGTACAGCCAACAGAGAGCAGCAGCACCTTAGAGAGATGCTGCAATTATGGCTATTAGTTTTAATTGAAGAGCTGTGTCCTTAACTCAAAGCTTAAAAGTAATTTATTAAAGTCATTAAAGAAGGTGTACACTGAAGTAATGTCTTGCAGAGCACAACAGTACAAAGAAAAATACCGTGCAGGGGGAAAATGTTATGTCTTTTAAGCTGTATATTATAGGTTGTAAGTGAAAAAGGCCCATGCAACCTGTCATCCATGGCAAATTACTGTTCCAGTGTATTAGTTTGTTCCAACACATTCCACCAGTTCCACATGAACAGACCGTTTTGGTGTTGGAAAACACAATTACTAAAAAAAGTAGACTTGAAAGTAAAATAAGCTGTCAGCAAGCCACCTCTAAATGATATTGGGAAAGATTATAATGCATGTGGACCACTTAACTTTCTTCACAATCAGGGTTGGCACAAGGTGATCCTCCTGAGTGTTGCCCCAAAGAATTCTTTTTTTTTGAAAATGCAATCTGAAATTCTCAACAATTTTCTGCTTATAATGGAGCATTTTCCATATTGGAGAAAGGGATAATATTAGTTCTCGAAGAACCTTTCTTTTTTGAGTGACACTGAAACTCCCTGTGGCTCTCAGTGAAGCTGACAGTGCGACAAGTGCAAAATCAGGACCTCAGATCTCCATGCAAAGCCCACTGAAGTCAGTAGAAGCTATCCCATTGACCTGCGTGGGGTTAGGATCAGGCCCTTTGTGGTTTCCTTGCTCATTAAAACCCAGTCTGTCTACAGAGAGCACAGAGTAATTTTTCTTCCGGGAACGTGGACTTTATTGCCGGTGAATTTGGTTCTCCATTAAGAAATATGATGCCTGTTGTTAGAAATGCTCTCGTTATTCAGGAGGGAGATGCTGATATTTGCTCAGTAAAGTGGTAGTTAATAATGAGATTTGCATTACAGTTGCATTCAGAAGTCCTTCCAGTTTTCTGGTATTTTGGAACTACAGAAGGCACCTAGATGTTGTAGGAATACACTTATGTGCTTAGCCACATTCTTATGCATTGTGAAAACTCCTCACTTCTGACTGAAACGTCAATCATCCCCAACTTTACTAAGATCAGATGAAAATATAGATTTGTTATGAAGTGTTCCCATACTGCAGCACCAGTCCAATCAAGCATGGAACATGGAAGAGCAACTGAAGCTGTAACTAAGAATGTGGGATTTTTCCTTACATATGGCAGTGTCAACGCTTGCAGGCATGGGGCTAGGAAGGAAGGGAGGGAGGAGGTAACCAGCCCTTGCCTTTGCCAAGTTGGACTTGCACTTCATATTGCAATCACACCTGGTTTGTCTGGCTAGGAAACATTCCTTCATCGTGTTGTTTGACAGGCATTTGGGGTGCTGAGAGGACTATCAGCATTTCCATTACTGCAGGATAAAGGATGCCCTCTTCACAAAAAGTTGTATTACATTGCGAGGAGCCTGTCTTAAAAAGAAATACATTTGCTTTGGAAGAGGATCTGTGAGTTTCCTTAAGTAGTGCCACAAAGATGCAGTCAGGGTGTTCTTGGATTTGCTCTTACCTGTAGTTTGTTCCTGTGTCTCAAAAAAATACCTTCCAAGATTAATAACTTTATGTGAAATTAAAAGATGTAATGACAGACTGGAAAGTAAACTCTCAGATGTCTGAAAAGACTAAAAAGTGAGGGCCAGTTTGGCTAAGCAATATTAAAGGCTGCAACTGAGATTACAAAAAGTTTACCTTCACTGCAGAAGTTTGACTGCTCTGATCAAGGCTGCTTGATAACAGCCCATGCATGCCTTAAAGGACACACACGTGCTTTCCAGGTGGAAGATCTGTCATGAAACTCACACCTGTTGCTACCAGACAGTTCTGGGAGAAGAACATGGAGTGCTGGAGTGATCTGATGATGATGATCTGATAGCTGGGTGTCATGTAGCCAGCAGTAGCAAGACTAGGATGCTACGGAGGGTGGTGTATGAAATCCTTCCCTAAACTGTAAGGAAATGACATCTCTGTTACAGAAGGTCTCCCTAATCCCTGTCTGTTAGTGATTGCTTATAGTTGAATGGCAGGAACTCTTCATATACACATCCAATTGCAGTTTAATCCTCTTGGTTCTTATCATCACTAGTACTTTGTGGCATTGAGTCCTGAAAGTTATCCATCTGTTCTTTTTAAAGTATCAATTTGAAAAGTGATTTAGTTCTGTTTGACTTTGTAGTAGGAGGGCAAGGAAAAAAATACTTCTTAATTAACTTTCATCATACTGTGTATATTTATTTAGTCCTGTTGTTCTTTCAGATAAACAGACTTGATCTTGTCAGTCCTTCCTAATTCAGTCATCTTTCTTGGCTAATAACTTTTACTGTCTGACTCAAGGACCCTTTGTAATCTCCATATATTTTTAGATGTGGAGGTCAGAGTGAGCTGGTATCCATGGCACTGACTTTTATGCTGGCTTTTATACTTTTATGTTATAATATTTAAAGTGTTATGTTTTTCTTGTTCCTTTGGGAAGATTCTAGCTTTTGTTTACTGTATTTGTGCTGAGCAAAATTCTTTCTCTGTTGGGAGATGGTGTGACAGGCTTTCCTGCAGTGAACTCTCTTATTATGTTGCTGGATTTTATTTCTATCTATTTTTTGACAATAAGTTTTGTAATGTGGTTACTTACACTTGTATGGGTTTTGCATGGCCTTTTTTTTGGTAGCAGAGGGGCCACACAGAGGTGGCTTCTGTGAGAAGCTGCCAGAAGCTTCCACCATGTTCAGCAGAGCCAATCCCTGATGACTCCAAAGATGAGGGCGCTGCTGACCAAGGCTGGGCCAATTAGAGATGATGGTAGCACCTCTGTGATAACATGTTTAAGAAGAAAACCGAAACAAAGTTGGGGCACAGCTTTAACTGGGGCTAGAGAAGATTGGGGTGAGAACATATGAGGAGAACAACATGGAGGCACCAAGGGCACTGGAGAAGGAGGGACAGGAGACGCTCCAGGCACCAGAGTTGAGATTCCTCTGCAGGCTGTGCTGATGACCATGGTGAAGCAGCTGTGCTCCTGCAGCCCCTGGGGATCCACAGGGGATGCAGAGATCCACCTGCAGCCCATAGAGGAATCCATGCTGGAGCAGGTGAATGCCTGGAGGAGGCTGTAATCCTGTGGGAGACCCAGTGGAGAAAGGGGGTCCCTGCTGCTGGAGCAGCCTATCTTTGGAGGACTGCACCCATAGAAGAGGGACCCATGCTGCAGCATTTTTGGGAGGACTGTGTGCCCGTGGGATGGACTCACATTGCAGCAGTTCTCAGGGAGCTGTTGCTCATGAGATGGAGCCACACAGAGAACTGTCTCCCATGGGAGGGACCCCACGGTGCAGCAGGGGGAGGACTCCTCTCCCTGAGCAGTGGGAGAAGCCTTGGGTGATGAACTGACCATAACCCCCATTCCCTGTCTCTTTGTGCTGCTTGGGTAGGACGTAGAGCTGGGAAGGAGGGAGGGATGGGGAAAGGTGTTTTTTAAGGACATATTTTACTTCTCATAATCCTGCTCTGATTTTGTTTATAATATATTCACTTTATATCTCCAAGTTGAGCCTGATTTGCCCATGGTGGTATTTAGTGAGCAATCTCTCCCAGGCCTTATCTCAACTCATGACCCCTTCATTAAATTTTCTCTCCTGTGCTCTGCTGTAGAGGGGGTGAATAAGAAGCTCGTGTGGGTGCCTGCCATGCAGCCAGCATCAACCCACAACAAGACTGTCTTTTTTTACTGTCTTCTTGTATTTTCTCAGTCAAAAGCTAGACTGGATGTTGGGATGAAGAGATAGGAGTAAAGAAAAAGCCACTATTCATTTTGGGCAGTGTTGCCTAAAGTGTTTGGCATTTTTTCATTTATTGTCAAAAAAAGTATGTGCTATACTTTGAATTCTCCATTGTGAGGTCTTTTTTCTTTCAGGCTTTGTTTCTGTGTGTGTGGAAGTAAGCACATGGGGTTTTTTTCTGCAATCATTTCAGTGGTGTGTTGGCAACAGGCTGAGAAGCACAATCTAAATCATAAATGGAACCAGTAGCAAATAATAAAATTTATTAACATGACACTTTTTAAGAGAAATTCCTGCTACTCCCTTAAGATGAACTAGTACCTTTCATCCCAGTGCTTCCTGAGCTCAGACTGGCTCCTCAGTTGCAGTAGTGCCTATTCAGTTGCCTTTTCCACTGAAATTCCATTGAATTTCTGCTGAGGTGTAATGTTTTAATGCCCCTAAATAGCAACTAATGATAAGAGCTCAGTAAAAACAGTGCTTAGCTTACCAAAGCAGTTTTTCTTCTGACCTGGAAGCATTGAAGAGAGTTCAGCTCTTTCTGACCACCTCAGATCGTCTCTTTGTCCCAGTGTGGAGTCTGTCTCTGCATATTTTCCTACACAGTTCCCAGCAGCTGATCCTCCAACGCTGCTTGCCGAGCTGTGGCTGCAGAGCTGTCTGCAGTCTGTAACAAGCACTTTTTTTCAGGTTTGACTACAGTATCAATATAGCAGATGTTGTCAAAGTAAATAACCTCAGTAAATTGTCTGCAAAGCCCAACCTGTTCCACACAGGTTACCTTATTCTTACTTTATCCATAATTCCAAAGTCTCTCTGAAATTCCAGTTCTGTGGCTTTTCCCAGTGAGAGGCACAAACACCTAAGCGGCCAAACTTGCAAAGGTGACTTAATAGTTCCTTTTAATTTTTAAGCAATTAGCTGTGTGAGCTAAATGCTGTTCTTTTAATAAGAGTAAGATAATGTGATACTAATTCTGCTCCTGCTTTCCAGGGGGCTTCAGTTTAAGTCACACTGATGGTTGAGCTCCTACATTCTGAAAANCCATGCTGGAGCAGGTGAATGCCTGGAGGAGGCTGTAATCCTGTGGGAGACCCAGTGGAGAAAGGGGGTCCCTGCTGCTGGAGCAGCCTATCTTTGGAGGACTGCACCCATAGAAGAGGGACCCATGCTGCAGCAGTTTTGGGAGGACTGTGTGCCCGTGGGATGGACTCACATTGCAGCAGTTCTCAGGGAGCTGTTGCTCATGAGATGGAGCCACACAGAGAACTGTCTCCCATGGGAGGGACCCCACGGTGCAGCAGGGGGAGGACTCCTCTCCCTGAGCAGTGGGAGAAGCCTTGGGTGATGAACTGACCATAACCCCCATTCCCTGTCTCTTTGTGCTGCTTGGGTAGGACGTAGAGCTGGGAAGGAGGGAGGGATGGGGAAAGGTGTTTTTTAAGGACATATTTTACTTCTCATAATCCTGCTCTGATTTTGTTTATAATATATTCACTTTATATCTCCAAGTTGAGCCTGATTTGCCCATGGTGGTATTTAGTGAGCAATCTCTCCCAGGCCTTATCTCAACTCATGACCCCTTCATTAAATTTTCTCTCCTGTGCTCTGCTGTAGAGGGGGTGAATAAGAAGCTCGTGTGGGTGCCTGCCATGCAGCCAGCATCAACCCACAACAAGACTGTCTTTTTTTACTGTCTTCTTGTATTTTCTCAGTCAAAAGCTAGACTGGATGTTGGGATGAAGAGATAGGAGTAAAGAAAAAGCCACTATTCATTTTGGGCAGTGTTGCCTAAAGTGTTTGGCATTTTTTCATTTATTGTCAAAAAAAGTATGTGCTATACTTTGAATTCTCCATTGTGAGGTCTTTTTTCTTTCAGGCTTTGTTTCTGTGTGTGTGGAAGTAAGCACATGGGGTTTTTTTCTGCAATCATTTCAGTGGTGTGTTGGCAACAGGCTGAGAAGCACAATCTAAATCATAAATGGAACCAGTAGCAAATAATAAAATTTATTAACATGACACTTTTTAAGAGAAATTCCTGCTACTCCCTTAAGATGAACTAGTACTTTTCATCCCAGTGCTTCCTGAGCTCAGACTGGCTCCTCAGTTGCAGTAGTGCCTATTCAGTTGCCTTTTCCACTGAAATTCCATTGAATTTCTGCTGAGGTGTAATGTTTTAATGCCCCTAAATAGCAACTAATGATAAGAGCTCAGTAAAAACAGTGCTTAGCTTACCAAAGCAGTTTTTCTTCTGACCTGGAAGCATTGAAGAGAGTTCAGCTCTTTCTGACCACCTCAGATCGTCTCTTTGTCCCAGTGTGGAGTCTGTCTCTGCATATTTTCCTACACAGTTCCCAGCAGCTGATCCTCCAACGCTGCTTGCCGAGCTGTGGCTGCAGAGCTGTCTGCAGTCTGTAGCAAGCACTTTTTTTCAGGTTTGACTACAGTATCAATATAGCAGATGTTGTCAAAGTAAATAACCTCAGTAAATTGTCTGCAAAGCCCAACCTGTTCCACACAGGTTACCTTATTCTTACTTTATCCATAATTCCAAAGTCTCTCTGAAATTCCAGTTCTGTGGCTTTTCCCAGTGAGAGGCACAAACACCTAAGCGGCCAAACTTGCAAAGGTGACTTAATAGTTCCTTTTAATTTTTAAGCAATTAGCTGTGTGAGCTAAATGCTGTTCTTTTAATAAGAGTAAGATAATGTGATACTAATTCTGCTCCTGCTTTCCAGGGGGCTTCAGTTTAAGTCACACTGATGGTTGAGCTCCTACATTCTGAAAATGCGTGACCACTTTCTCAGCATGTGAAGAACCTCATCTGAGCTGCAGCTGAATCTAAAATCTTCTACTGGCTCTCACAATTCCTAGCAGTGCTGAGACAAGTCCATTTTGGGATGCTTCTTTGCACTATGTTTTAAAATGAGGGTTTACGCCCTCCTTACTGAGCATATATTTGTGGATTTTAGGGTTTTCTTTCTCAGCATTGGCGTTTGTCTGTTTGTCTGTCTATTCCCTTCCTCTTCCTCTCCCTCCCAGTTTTCATTTTCAGTTATTTTTGTTTATGTTGAACTTCTGCCTGCTCAGCTGCAGCAGAGCTCAGTTTTGGCAGCCCGCCTTGTGGTGTACAATCCTACAACTTCTGCTGCTGAGCAGCATGTTGGAAATCGCTTTGAAATAAATCCATGTTGGACCAGAAGCAGCATCTTTGTTGTTACCCCCTCAGAATAATTTGGTGCTATAATTGGAATTCTTATTTGAAGTAAATAAACATGATGTCAGATCTGTAGACAGATCTGGATGCACAGTCAGTGAGAGGGGGATGCATGCATACAGCCCTGTCCCTGGAAGAGAGAAGCGTTTGTGAAGCTTGTATGGCAGTTCTGATGCCTTGGGACACGTTAGTGCTGGAGGAGAGGGTGGGCTGGAGGGTAGCCCCAAGTCCCCACCGGGCCACCTTGAGATCTGTCAAAGGAAATGTTCGCTTCAGTGCTGCTCTTGGCATGAATGTGGCCATAAGCCTCGTGTTTCCATGCTCATCTTTGGAAAGCTAATATGCAGGGGAAAAACACGTATCTGTGGATCCACCATGTTACTGATGCTTTACCAGTCTTTGGATGGCATGTGGGAAGGGAGATGAGGCTGTGGGCTTTCATGATTCCCTCTTGTGTGTAGGCTGATTGCTGTGCATAGTCTGGGATTTCCATTTCAACAAGGATATGCAGGAGATCCAGAGAAAATTGACAGGAATAGTCAGAGCAAGGGAATGACTGAGAAAACCAATTCTGGTAGGTAAATAGAGAGATATTTAGAAAATCGTGGGTTGGTTAGAGGGGATGGGTAGACAAGGATGGTTTCATGGCTTCTAGTACAGAAGGCAGCATGCTTCAAGTGAAACTCCTAGGAAGTTGCCAGCTCCACAGCAAGGAGAAACCCCTTGCAAGAGGGTGACAGAGATGCCAAAAGCTCATGTGGGGAGACTGAGAGAGTTAATGCAGAGGAATATACTGAGACATGAAAGACAGACGCATCTCAGGAATGGTTTGTGTTGAAAATGGATTGGAACCCAGAGAGGCTCGTGCCACACATGCACAGTGACTCGGTTTTTAGCTTCAGATATCCAGCCCTCAAGACTGTTTAAAAGGGCATGGTGTGATGGGGTGTCATGGTTTGACACTGGCCAGATGCCAGGCACCCACTAAAGCTGCTCACTCATCCTCTCCTCCTACAGCTGGACAGAGGAGAGAAGATCTAACAAAGGGTTTATGAGTTGAGATAAGAACCAGGAGAAAACACTCCAAGGGCTCAAGTTAAAGATATGAAATAGATTTATTAATAACAAAATGAGAGCAGGATAATGAGAAGTAAAACACCCTTAAAAATGGGTAACAATGCCCTTAAAAAACCCACCTTTTTTCCCCCCTCAACCCCTCCCTCCTTCCCACAGACAATACCTGGGGGTTTTGGTCAGTTTATCACCCATGATTTCTCTTGCTGCTCAGGGAGAGGAGTCCTCCCCCTGCTGCACCGTGGGGTCCCTCCCATGGGAGACAGTTCTCTGTGAACTTCTCCAATGTGGCTCTATCTCATGAGCAACAGCTCCCTGAGAACTGCTGCAATGTGAGTCCATCCCACGGGCACACAGTCCTCCCAAAACTGCTGCAGCATGGGTCCCTCTTCCACGGGTGCAGTCCTCCAAAGATAGGCTGGTGATATTTTGTGTTGCAGACATGATGGAGCTCTGTAGACTTTTGGTCTGGCCCAAAAGAGATGTTCATATCCTCTTGTATGGTGTGATTCAGTAACTTGAAATTGGTTTTTCCCAGGGCTTTGAAATCTGGGCATTTTTGCTGCAGGCTGGTGCCCATTTTTCCCCTGTATCCTCATATTGGCTTTTGATAAAACAACAAAAATCTCCTGAAACCTGGTTGCATTGAAGTCTGGTGTGTAAAAACAGTGTTAAAATCCACTTTGTGCTTCTCTAATTGAGAAATGCCTGGGACACAGAGACTTAAAACTGCTTTTGCAAGCCAAGAACGTGGTTGCTGTTTGTCTGTCACACCAGCAATGGTTCCAAATGTTTTCATGAAGTCAATCAAATACAGTCTAGTGCAAGCCAGAAAAGCAAGGGATGAGAAGGTACAGATGAGAAAAATGTGAGGTGAGGAAGACCTGTGGCAGAGCTTATTTGCAATTAGCCTCTTCCCACTTCCCTGTTGTCTGCCTGTCCTGCAATTCCAAAGGAGGCAGAAAGGCTTTGGTTTGAAAGGATGCTAAAGATGGCGGAAGGAGCCATTTAGCACAGTGTGATGTGAATAGCAATGTTTGAGATTAAATGGGGGAGTCAATGATGGGTGAACTGCATCGCCCAAAAAATACTGTATACAGCTGTCATGGCTGTGTGCTCAGGATCAACAGCTGTTGTAACAGTGAGTAGTTATCCCTACACTGTCTCCTTTTCCTCCCCAACACTTAACTCCCCATTGCACTCCTGTTGCTCAGTGATGCAGTAGCACCTATGAAAAAAGGTTAAATTGGCAGATATTGCATTTAAAACATAACTGGAAATCCTTTTGAGTTTTGCTGTGTTTTATTTGGTTGGTATTTTTAGGAATCACTTTTCATTTCAGTTTCTCTCTAAACATCCAAATGGGCTTGTGCTTTTCTTGAAAATAACATTACTGAATTAGTTAGGTTTTTTCCCTCCTGCTTTATCTGACAAAATTCCTTCTTCTCCTTTGAAGTATTAGTGATTCATATCCAAACATTCCTAAGGAACTAGGAATATTGGTATTGGCATTGGAAGAAAATGATCTCCAGGAAGAGGCTTACTGGCTTCTTCAAACATTGAATAAACTTGCAGCTTTCAGAATTTATAACATGAACCTTTTAGAATTGGGTCGCTTTCTGTATTACCTCTTTCTGGTCTGAAAGGGGACTTTGGGGACCTTCTTGAGATGTTTGTCCTAGAAAGGTGCCCCAAGATTTGTGCCAGACTGTTTTTCCCTGCAGTGGTCTGCAGAATTCAGTGTCTGCAAGCACAGTAGGGATGGAGACAGAGGCAGTTTCTTTGCTTGTGATTTCTGGACCGCTCTCTCCAGTGGGACCTGTGTTCCCCTGACTGCTGTCCATGTGGTCACTCAGCTCCTTATTCATTATGGTTTCTCAAAAGCTGCTGGCTTTCTGATAACTTTTCTTATATAAGATCCAAAGATCTGCAACCCCTCCATCCCACTAGATTCAATCCAAAGGGAGGCCTTCAGTCTATAGCTTGACTTCACTTTGGGCAGTATCCTCTTACTATTTTAACCACTACTTCACAGATGAGTGTTCCAGTGCTTGATGCTCTCGATCTGAAAGAAATCTGTTTCTGAAATCACCTTAGCTGCAGTCCAAGTACCAGGATGCTTTTTTATAACTTCCAGTGCAGCACTATTGTATAAAAAATTAAGGAGCCACCTCTGATGCCTGGAAACTTGGGTGGGTATGTTTTTGAAACAGAGATTTCATGTGGGTGAAAGTCATAAAACTGGGAGAAAACAAGGCTGAAGGAGTTTTTTCTGTAACATTCCCATAAAACTTTCTAGACAAAATAATATTTTTGGGTAGAACTTACACGGCAAAACCTCTCCCAGATTTATACACCATGAATTTAAATTTTACACTAAACTTCTGTATTACATTTTTTATTAAATTGTGGACTCCTTAAAGTGATTATCTTTGAACACTGATACTTTTCTATAACTTGATTATCTTTGTACCTAATAAAATTCTGAAGAATTTGATATTATTTCTTAGTGCTTAGAATGGTATTGCCTAGTATTGCCATTAAAGTAAGTTGTTTAAACTATTCAAACTGTTTATGCAAGTTTCTTCTCTTCACAGTCCTTTAGACATAGATAAAATCCCTCTTTCCAGAAAATCTGTCACTGCAGAAGGCACATGCTTTGCCCCTGCCTGACTCATTTGCCAGCCTTTTCCCTGCCCAGAGGCTACAGACCTGCTCCTCATTTTGGTTCTGTTGTCCAACCTTCTCTTAAAAGCTGAGTGGACACTCATTTCAGACTTGGTCTGTCAGGGTTTTATCCAGTCTGCTCTTGGAAACCGCTGAGGATCGAGATCATACAGCCTCTCCAGGCAACCTGCTTCACTGCTTGCCTGTCCTCATGGTGAAAAAGTCTTTCCAGATATCTCATCTGAACCTCAGTTAATCTAATTGAGCCTCCATCTTCCTTGTGTTCTCCATCACTATCCAATTTGTTTCTATATTAGTTTATTTGCCTTTCATGCTGATCTCTATGTCCAGTTACCTGTGGAATTTTCTCTGAAGTCAATATTTTTAGTCAGTCAGATCAATCCATCATTACAGTGCAGCACCTTAAACCTAGAAAAAGCTGAATGGGAATTGAAATGCCTATTAGCTTAATGAGATGTACATAAAACACTTGACCAGAGTGTCCTTTCTTTGGAAGAGTTTGTTTTGTTTGGGCATGGGATCATCTGTTTCCTAGATTCACTGTAGGTGGAGGAGGTGATGGTGATGAAAATGAAGCCCAACTGGTTTAAAAGTGAGGGGTATGAGAGCCAAAGGCACATGTGTTTAATTTTCCCATAAGGCTGACGTTTTAGTCAAGGACAAGAAGGATGCAGGTGGATAAGGAAATCCATAATACAAATTCTCTACCATCCTGAACAGGATGACAATGAACAGGATGACAGTACCAGTTTAGTCCTTTGAAAATAATAGCTTAGCATTTCAAATAATTTAATTGTCTTTAATTGTTCAATCAAAGTCTATCAATCAAGTGGGAAAAAGGGCTCAATAAATTTAATCATGCAATACTAAGTTATGGATGGAAAATAGGTTTAATTTTGTCTTCTGTTTATTTTGATGACACAGAGAAATCTATTGGTTATGATGCTCAGGTAATTACCTATCAAAGTGATAGTTTTAATAGCACATGATTTCTTGTGTTTTCTACTTGAAAAATACACTACATGTGGGGGAAAAAATAACTTTTGCTATTTTGTAGACTTTCATTAGCAATCTATTTTTAAATGGAATCAAGAGACACTCTTCACTCTTGTGAAGCTGGCCTCTTGCATTATCCAAGGTGAGATTCCTTGGTCATTTTAAGCACAGTCAAGAATGTACCAGCAGCACCCTTGTCTCTACTGTCATTTTATTTCAACTTTTCTAAGTATGTCTGCATAGAAGTGTTTTAATGGGAGAACTTGCTTGTGATGTTTTGTCTACAGGTTTTTCTTCCTCAAGGGAAGCCTGTTAGTCTTTTTAAATGATGTTACAAGTTGCTCAATAACCAGCTTGGGAGTTGGAAGAAATCTGTGAGGAATGCTGGAAGGAGAAGGGACCTTTTGAGTAGCAATTTACTTCCTGTTTGTTGAATGCTGAGTTAATATAAAACTGTATTACTATTCTACCAGTGCTAATAATGTATAACATTGTTCTTCTGTATTGCATTTTTAAAGTAATGTATGTGAACAAATCAGTCTTCACAACATCCTATGAGAGAGATAACTATCAACATTATTCTAATCCTCATAGGGTATTAAATGAGAATAACAACTATTTCAAATGGAGAGCTCAACAAGAGGTAAAAATAACATGTTTCCTACTAAAAGTCCTGTACCAGGTTGTGTTGATCATCCCATACATCTTTCTCAAGCCAGTTGTTGCACTTTACCTTTGCAAAAATACCTCTTATCATTCTAATTTCCATATTTCCTAATTTGCTGGAAGTTATAGAGCGGCCCATGTTGGGTCCAACCTTTTGTGGAAAAGGGAGCCTAGGTGAGATTATGTAGCACACTGCCCAACAACATCTTGGAAACCTACAGTGATGAGGCCTTTACCATGCCTCTGAGGAAGTTATTCCAGCAAGTGGCAGTTCTCAATGTGAAAAAATTCTTTCTCATATCGAAATGAATGAACTGCATTGATAGAAGATCGAAATGTACTTCACAATGGCCTGTAAGTGGTTATACAGTAGATTACTACATTAAAGAAATGTATGCGTATGAGTCCATCTGCCTTCCCATGTGAGGAAGGGAGGCAGAAACCACTGTGCACCCACTCTGGTGCAGAAGCCCACAGGTTTTCTGGGTTTGCAGCTTGGATTTTGGTTGAGTTCTCTCCTTTCAGGCTTCTGACCATACCCAGCCCTATTCCTGAACCTGAATCTCAAACTTAGGAAAAGTTATTGCATTTTTGTCAAGTTCTTGATTTTATTTAGCACCCGTTCAAGTTTAAGTAGGCAGTGTGGTTTGGTTATGTAGGCAGTTTAGTTAAGCAGAAGCTGAAAATATACTTACTGCTTTACTAAGAAGAATGACTATTGAGTTAGTACTGTTATAGATACACCTTATTAAAAAAGATTTGATCTTGCAAGAAGTTCAGCTGAATTAGTGCAGAAGCACTGTGCCAGATCTTTTTGTGGTATGGGGAAGGAAGAAGCTTACAGTACCTTTAAAGTGATGAAATGTTAACTGGTGACTCAGAATGCTGAGGTTTCTGTGGTGTTTTTTTTGTATTCTGCATCTGTATAGGTATGTTTCTTTCTGTGAACCATGTAAACTCTTATTTCATGCCTATAAGTTTTGATTGAAAGGGCTCAAATAATTAATGGCTACATTGCCTATGCAACAACCCATCCAACTACTGAAATATACTCTTTTCCATTATATATTACCTTATTTTAATCAAATTCTAGTCAGCACACCTAACTTGTATAGGATGAATAAGATTCTCTTCAAAATTCTTTATGCATTTTTCTCTCTGCCTTGCTGACCCAGCATGCCCCTACTCCACTACCAGCTCACACTTTTCTTTCTCCTCTTGGCTTCCCCTTCCTCACTGCAACAGTGGGTTTGTTTACTCTGGCTCTTCAGCTATCAAAAATTCTCTCTTATGGCTTCTTCCCTCTCACAGCCTTTGAATAATACTTCATCTCCAGATCTTACTTTAAAACTCTTTTTCTCTTCAGTTACAATGGTGCTTTTAATTGTAAGTGGTTGTGTTTAGTAAAGATTACTGCTAAATGAAAAAATAATGATTTTATTTATTAATTCAGGGGCAAATTAGACTCCTAGGTGTGATTCTGTGATTACTGTTATTACTTTGAGTGGGACTTTGGTTCTGTGTTTAACTTTTTAAGAGATCTGCTTCTCTTCTCACTTAGGTTCCTTTAATAGTTGAATAATGATGCAATGAGTCATTTTATTGTTAATCCATTTTATCTCTGTCCAAATCAGATCACAAATTTGGAAACTGTTTTACTGCAGGACATGCACTGCTGGGGATGGTCTGTACTGCAGACTTCCAGGGATGGGATTGCTAGTCCTGTGTTCTACCTGCAAAGCATCCCTTTTCTGGGGAGATGGCCAAGGCAGCAGTAGATTCACTCCCCATGTTTCCTATGCAGGGAATCTCCCTGTTATAGGGGAAAAGAAAAAGCAGTTTACACACTTCGTAGTCTCCTGCCGTGGTTTGTGCCCCTAGGACTTTTTTCAACATTGTGGATGGCATCAGTGTCTGTTTCTTGAAACTTTTTTTGGACATGTATTTCCCAGTTCATGGCCTAAGACAGATCATAGTTACTCGAGCAGAAAGACTCAGTCCTGACAAGCTGTTTACATCCATAGTATGGTATGATTTTCAAAACCATTTTGCTCTGCCTCAGTTGCAAATTTCATGTATTGTTAATTTTAAAAAAATAGGCAGAAGGCAGAAGTCTTCGTGCTCCTTCATCTTTTACCTACCTTTGTGTTCTTTTCACTTGTACATATTTGTCCTAAAAGAAGGTTCTGTTCCCGGCTGCACATCCATGAGGCACTGGTGAGATTCTGACTTTGAAATTTCACTTTTCTTTGTTCTGTAGACTAGTGCTAGGCATTAGGCTAAATCAAGGCACGTTCAAAGGAGGTTGTGTCTTCACTCTGAAAGTTTAATCTCCATTTTCAAAGATTTCCTATGTGGCATGATTTTCCAGCCAGTTTTATCAACAGATTTCTTTTTTCCCCAAAACTCTTTTACCACGGCCCTCCAAACTTAGCATGTGTTTTTTGAGAGTCTTGACAACTTTAAAATTCCAAGTGTGAAAGTACAGATTCAATTTTCTAGAATCTTGGCTTGCTGTTTGTCTGACTTGTGTTCCTTAAAAATAACTGAATATGAATGTTCTTAGTTCAGCCTTTTTTTTTTGTCTTGAGGTGTTAGACTGCAAGTATTTTCTTCAGGACTTAAAGAGGATCTTTCAGGATAAAGACATAATAAAAATTTGGTTAATACTGCCACATGCTTACCTATTCTGCAAAAAGACAGATTATTATTCTACAGCTGCTTAACTTCCTTCAGAAAGTGTTAAATGCACTCCTTTCTTTGTTATTTCAGATTTTACTGTTCTTTCATTATGGCAAATTTAAACTTCCATTTAGAAATTATACCAATTAGTTTCATGAATTTCTTAATAAAAATCGCAGTAGACAATCAAGTAAGAATTATGTGCACCTTCATTTGACAAACTACACAATACACTTTTCATTTTATATCTGCCTCTAACTTGAAAATGCCTCATTGAATAATTTCAACCTGTTTACCAAATCACCAACTAGGAATTTTAGATACCATAGGATTTGAGGAAAAAGACCCCCAAACCACGACACGTGACAGTATCATCATCTGATATGTTTCCATCTTGCTGGAACTTGACTCTCCTGCTGCCGGGCTGAGGTTTTATATACACAGCCCTTACTCAGCAGTCAGTCTCTGAAGGACTCTGAGGGGAGCTCCAGTGAAGCCTTTGCCGGGGGCTCCTTCCCAGCTGCCAACTCTGAATCCCAGGGGAGTGAGGAGCAGTGCCTGAATGAAGGGGAGCTCTGCTAGTATCAAACTTGCTGCATGCAGAAGCAGTAGGCTCACAGAGTACAAGTCCATGCAGTGGCTCCAGTCCGCAGACCTCTGCACGTGTTACCTTCTGTGGCACAGGTACTCACAGGCATTCTGGTAAGCTGGTCTAAATGTTGATGCTCAGTTACAGATTTTGTGTCCAGTCCTCTAAAAGCTGTGTGTGCAGGCTGCATTCATGAGTAGTTTCACAGAGTTCAACATTAGGTTTCTGTAATTTCAGAAATCTATAAATAAGGCACCCCGAGGGTAGGTGGCTGGTACTGGTTGCATTGGCCTGTATGGCAGAATGACTTGTATGTTGTAAGCCTTCTTACCATTAGATGATTTACTGTCTGATTTTACAGGAAACATTTTAAAACATACAGACATACTCTAGCTGGAATTTCACTTCTGATTATGGTCTTATTCTAAGATTTAATCTGATTTAGTCTGCACATATAGTCTTCAGCAACAACTGTTTGGGAAAATGTTATTAATCCAAAGATCCATTTTAAAATTACATATTCCAGCTGGCTTGGATGGAACACAACAATCAGTTGGTGAACTTGCACAAAAAATGCATTTTGAGATAAGCAGTTCAGACCAAGTGCTGGCTGAGGGCTCTGTGGGGATGAGGAGGTGCAATTTTCTTTGTCCATTAGAAAGAACTCAAATTTTGAAAGTATTTATCTGTTTTGAAGCTGCATCATTAAAAATTGGTGCTCAAAATGAAAATCCTTGTTGCTTCATCACATGGGCCTTGTAATGCAAATATGTGATGGCCAGTTGAAGTAATAGAGGCAACTGAAGATCAGACACTAATGTCTTAACTTTCCCCACTTAATGCACTAGACCACTGATGGGTAAAAAAATATTCCACATGAGGAAGAGCATCAGAATGCATCTCTATAAGGGCTCAGCTTTGAGAAAATGATCCTGAAATATTAGTAAAATAATAATCTAGGAAAAGCTTGCAGTGCTTTGAGAATCTGAAACCTAATTTTCCGAAAAGAGAGTTCCAAATACACAACCTTGATCAGAAAAATCACATGATATAAAGAGAATTGTCCAATTAAAGTGAGTCAAGAAATAATGTCTGTAAAAATCACACTGTAATTTCTCTCTCAATGACTTGCATACCAAATTTCCTCACTTTATTCCTTACAGGGAGAGACAATTTCTAACACCCTGTGCTGCACCACCTGTGGTCTAAAATCAGGATGCGTGCTTTTTTCCCCTTTTTGACCATCACTATCAGCAAATATATTTAACTCAGAACTTTGCAAGCAGTTTTTGGACTGATGCATAAAAGTGGATGAAAATACAAGTATAATGCTGTATGGCTGATGAGTGCTGCGTTTGTAGCAGCAGTAACTTGACTTTCTTGACCCAGTAAATAGATTTGATCAGCAATTTTATATAACACAGCAAGGACTCTCTGTGTTGAGCAAAACTTTTCTGGCCGTAAAGAAATTATAAACAAGAGAGATTGGAAGCTTGAAGGGTTTAGTATTTTAAGTGTGCCAGTAGGGATGTGCAAGAATCAAATAAGAAACGTTACAGCATTGTCAGCTCCTAGGAGGTTGCTTCATTGAATTACCTGTATGCAACTTCCCTGATAGCTGAGAGCCTCTGTCATCATGCCTGGGACACCTTCCTCTTTCTGTGGCCTGTTCAGTAGGATGACTAAGAGGAGAGAGAGCACAGCATAGATTTCCCTAGTTCTGCTGATTCCTGCCTGCTGGTGCAAATCAGAGCAGTATCCATGGCACTCCAGCATATGTTGGGAGACTGCACCCAGGCACAGTCAGGCCATTACTGGATGGGTGCCAAGGCAGCCAAGGGCCAGCATTGGTCCCTCACTCCTCGACAGAGTGACTGTGAGTAGCTTTGCAGTAATTACAGCAGAAGACCTGTATCTGTGGTACTGGAATCCAGGTGATTGTGTCGATACTTCGGTGAATCTGAGTGTGCAGAGACCTCAGCTGAATGCTGATGTAATTAATAAGTGTTATGGCTTTGCTCTAAGTAGCTAGATTCTGAAATGCTTCACTTCTTTTAATTGCTGAAAGGAAAGGTAGAGCTGAGGATTGTGAAAATCTAGAAAAGAGAAGAAAAGTAACAGCTCTCAGTGGAGAGAGAGGCTTCTGCATGCTTGTGTCTCTGTGTATTAATTGGCTGTTTGTACATACACAAATGCCAGTGAAGTGATGCATGCTTAAACATCATCATGTCAGGCACAGTTTTATGGAAAGTAATGCCTTTGTCATGAGTGAGGTGAATTTTGAGGCTGGCCATAGAGCATGGATGTGAAGTCCAATGCATTACCCCAGAATAAAGGGAGAAGAGGGCACAGTATGTATAATTCAGATGGTTAATGCAGTTGGAAGTAAACATAAAATGTGTTTCTTCATTTTGGGTATAGGCATGGAAAAATACTACAGAAGTGGAAAGTGTATGATCAGAAATTAATAGGATCAGTTTTATAGGAAAATGAGATTGCCCTTCTTGTTTCACTGTGGGTAGAAAAAAGTTAACACTGGAGGGGAATGTAATTTGGTGTCATCCTAGAAATAAACATCTGCCTGTCCATTGTGGGACGTTTTTGTTTAAGAAACCTGTTGTTTGCTGAAACTGATGCTTCTATAAAGAAATTTCTCTCGGTGCTGGCCTCAAACAGTCACAAGGAGGTTTTAAAACACTGTTATTCTTCATCCTCTCTCTACTGGCCTCACTCTAGCAGTAGTCCCAGCCCTTTCATAGAGATGTGCTACAGGACAGCTGTAATAAAAGAAGTTTTTTTGTACTTTTATTTGCTGTTATATGAAAATGAAGTAGACACGAGCTGGTGACAGAACTTAAAAGCTAGTGCAGAAGTCTTCTTTTGTCTAAAACAGTCATTTGAACAAATGTTGGGTGTTACTTCCACCATATCAGATATGGAAATACCAGTGTGGCATTTATAAACCTGCTTTCAAGATAATCTAGAGACATTATTTTTTTTAGACCCACCCCTTTTTACTCTAATCTTGTAATAGCCAGATGATTTATGGAGAAAATGTCATTTGGCTTTTATGTTGTGAGCAACAGAAGAATGATTGCTTCTAAAGTGTTGCTGTTTAGTGAGATATTAATGGAGAGATAATCCATTTACATTTTTACAGCGGAAGTTTTGTAATGCTTTTGGGATTCAATTAATCGTTGCATTTGTGAAATAGCCTCTATTGAAATACAGCTGAAGTAATTTGCTGTGGAGGAATAAAGTAGTTTGTCAAAAAGAAAAAAGAATTGAGAGTCCATACAAAATCCTGTTGTTGCTATCATTCATTTTTAAAATACTTTTAAAATATTTTTTTCACAGGTGTCTTTTAAAATGGACCAGAATTGATCCACATGCTATATTTTCAGTAAGGATTGTGAATGCCTTTTAACTATGTGGGTTTTGTTGTTCTGCAGCAGATAGTGAGATGAGTGGGTGACATGTTAGTTTGTAATAATCTTCTCAACAGCATTTTTTTGGTTGATCTGCCCTATCCCATTGAAATTCTCTTCTAGGTGATCAGTGATTTGGCCTGCTTGTGTCAGGCAGTCCAGCTGGGAAAAGCACCAAGACTGCCATTATTCTGTGCTATGAGGGCTGTATAATTGCAGTATAGAGCAATTTTTGTTTACTAATAAGTATTATATTACCCTACTGTCTTGGCATTGCAGAAGCTAGACAGTGATTATTTTGAACTGCAGACAGTGCCCTGCTTATATGTTTCTGCTGCTTAGGTAACCTTTGCAGAAGAATTGGAGCAGGGAACAAGGGAATAAAGATGGACTGACAATGCACATCTGGTCAGGTGGCTTATTGGTAGTTGGCGATGTTGTATTCTGGGAAAAAAAAAACCACACGCAACCAAAAAATATAATACAGCTAACCAAGTGCTTGGATGTTTCAGCACTAATAAGGAGAGAACCTGGAACAGGAAAAAAAAAAAAGCCTTCTGTGAGAGGGAACTTATCCCAAAACTTGCTGTTTCTTTCCAATCCTTTTGAGGATGGAAAAGTTTTAAATTACAATAACTTGACTCACATGGCCAGCTCTGCACTTATCATTGCTATAAGTTGTATTTACTTAATTGTCTGTTGGCTTGTATACCCTGTTTGTGTGTACATGGACCTCTGTGTAATTTGCAAACAAAAGCAGGTGATTCCTTGACTTTCTTTTTAATATTCCACTCCAGTACCCGTGACAATTGGACAAATGACGTGATTTTCTCTGACATTATGCACAGTGCAGCTGTGTGTGAGCACCCACTTGCACAGCTCAGGGAACTCTCTTGACCTCTTGTTATGTGATCGGTTAGTGAACAGAGGACAAGTGCTAGAACTACCCTTTGCACAATTGGCTGTACAACTTGGGATTCTAGATGTGCTCCTGGAACAGCACATACTTCTGAAAATGTAGCAGAGGTGGAAAAAAACCAACACTACTCAAGTTTGCTTCTTTTTCTTGTACAGAATCGATGAAGAACTGGGGTAGCACACCTCCCTGTAAGAAAAGAGTACTCAAAGCCAAAGGAGGCCTACAGGTTTTCTTCCTTTTTTAATAAGAACAGATCTTGTACAGCCCATTTTTCTTAAAAGCTGTTACAGGCAGTGACAAATCACAGAAGTTCCTGTATCCTGTATTAATCAGTGGGCAAGGAAAAAGGAAAAGGGCAATCATATATTTAAAAAAAAAGCTTAATGGAGGGAAATTATCTGTTACCCAAATATAAATATCATCTGAAAGATGTTTTGGTATAACCCATTAAGTCAGTGGTTTCAAAACAAGTCCCCACTGGGTGAAATCTTGTTGTCTGGGCTGTGGATGGAGATCAGACAAGGATGGCAGGATGGTGGGTGTGGATGTAAGACTTATGAAATACACCCTTCTGCATGCAAGATGGACAGTGCTCTTCAGCCTCCTGATCCCATCCAAAAAGCCTTTCTAATGAGGAAGCATAGCTGGCAATGTATTACTGAAATCCGTGGTTTGCTCTGCTTGTGCATGTGGTTTTTGCTTTACCTACTGAAGTGTCTTTATCTCGTGAGTTTTCTCACTTCTACCCTTGTGATTCCTTCCCCCATTGCATCAGGGGTGTGGGGGACCAGCTCTGTGGAGCTTACTTGCTGGCTACAATTAAACCACAACAACTTGCAACCTTCAAATATAAAGTCCCTGCCTAATTTCAGAGTGAATTCTAGAGGGGAGATGAAATGCCCCTGAAATGCATAATTATTTTAAACATTTAATACTTGTTCAGAAATGGACCTAAAACTATTATCCGGAATGCTTAAAGAAATCTTGTGAATTATGAGAAAATTCCTGCACAAATGGGCTATGGAAAAACTATACTGAGATAGAGATTAGTCTTCAGAAGTTTCCTAGTTTTCTGTGGGGAAATTTACTGGCTATTTACACTTTTATGACTGACTTTTTTAAATAGAAGTTTTCTTAATTTGAAGATCAGATTCCAAGTCGAGGTCATTTTATTAAAAAGTGACTTTCAGATGGAGAAATAGTATATTATAGAAAAAAATCAGAGAGTGATGCATAAAATGAATGAGGCTTAGTTAAGGTTGCTCTTGCCATTAACTATAGATTACACAATTCAAGATTGTCCTTTTCAGAAAAGCAATTACCCTGTCATTAAGACAACCTATTCTAAATCCAAAATTTTGCTCTTTTCATCCTTAATTTCTCTGTCAAGCCCCTATTCAAAGAGAACTTTCACATACGAGCTTTATTTAAGCAAGTGTAACCAGTAAAGTGAGTTAACCTGAAATGACTCCAGGGGGAATGGTAAAAGCAATTGTAGGAGTCTCTATATAAAATAAACCAGAAAGAAGACAAAGAAATAAAAGAAAAAGAAATAACTTTCTACAGGGAGATCAATAAGTAGGACTCATGTTTTCTAAAGACCTTGGGAACCAGCCTGTAACTTAACTTGTTAAATGCTGCTGACACTGAAAAGACTGATTTCGTTTTTCCCCAAAAGGCTGAAGGGCAGCAGACCTCTGATAATTAAGACCTTTAAAAAAAATGTCAGTTTTGACATCCAAACCAAAGACATGCCAGGAAACTGTTAATTAGTCTTGAAAATCCTGTGATGAAATCCTTCTTCTGGGTCTTAATGTTAGAGATATTTTAGTCTATGTCGTTGGTCAAGTGAAGAGGATAGATTTCTCCTTCTCTGGGTCTAGTATCTTAAACTGCCTTTGAGCATATTTTTTTGTGCTCTGTGCATGCCCTGCTCAATATTGTTCCTTGGAAACCTGGGAGGAAGAAAAGACTGTGAAAATGTGGTGTCCTGAAAATGGGAATTGTGGTCAAGTCCTGATCTTTAGCAGACATCTGCTGTACAAATAATATGTTTGGTAGAGCGTTTACATCGGAGACAATGCTTTCAGTTTGCTGGATCAATCTGTGATGGCAAACTGGTGAAGCTGATGACCTAAACAAAACTAACAGCATCTAGCCAGGTCTTTTTGGTCCTTCACAGATCTGGTACAGGTAAGAACTTTTCTCATCTCCTTGGTGCTGCACATCAGATCTGGAGGGTAAAAGTGCTTTTTGGTCTATTTGGTCCTTTTTTTTTCTCAAAATGTTCACTGGCAGCTGCAGCACAACATTACCTAAAACTGAGAGGCTTGTTTTCTCTTCTCTTTTCTCCTTCCTAGGCTAGGATAGCAGAAGCTAGTGAGTGGAGGAAAACTGTAATGTTACAGCCAGGGTTTTCTTGCATCTGTACTCTGCATACCCCTGGAAGATTAGGAAAGAGTTTGACTACATTTGTTGTCAAGACCTTTTTTGAAAGAAGTGATATAACAAACTATTGAAGAAAACTTTGGTTTGCTGATGATCATTAGAAATGTTTACTAGCCTTAAAACTGCACAAGCTTATCAGGAATTGTGGTGCATTCTGATGAGTGCATTTTATTAACAAGATGCTTCATATTTTAATGGGCTTTTTCTCTCAGGCATTTGAGGTGCTATTATGCTAGTTACTCAATTTTATGAAGTTAAACAATAAACATTAAAAGTAAAACCTCAGGAAAATTGCCAGAGTGTAAAATAGATCTGTCCCTCGGTAGTTTTAATTTACTTTCATTTTCAAAATGTTTTTCTTGTCGTTTACTAACATGTATTCTGGTATTTTGAGCAAGGATAGACAGGCTTTAGTCTAGGCCTCTAGATCTGAAGACACAGAAAGGAGTGATATGTTTTCTCCAGAGGATGGCAAGCTTTGTTTTCAGTTAACCCAAGCATGTCAATGCTTCTGCACTTGAAATCTTTGTGGTTAAACCATAGTGAAGTTGAACTTGAAAGTCAGGTCAGTAAGAAACTCTAAATGGTTAAATTAGAGCAAATGCATAATTGGTGTATGTTTAATGTTTTCTACATTACAGTACTGACACCTTTTTGTATTTATGAAAAAGAAAGTTTCTTAGCTTTCACACTCACGAATCTGAGTGATTTAGTGTTCTGTTTGGGAAGAGATATGAAAGTAAATACACAACTTAAGGGGCAAATAATGCCTATTATTTCCTTTTATTTTCACCTGGTCTGCGAACATGTAATTAGGTTTCATGTGTTACCATCAGGAAACCCTATGCTGCCTGATAAATGTGAGTCTGTCAAAAGTGTAGGAAGGTGTAGTTATTTCTCATGAAGGAACAAGACCTCCCTTCTCCAAGGTGCATTGTAAATCATGTGGGCAATGAGAGAAGGCAGACCCCATGTTATGATAAGCCCAAAATTTCTAGTTGGGAATCTCTCCTGCTCTGCAGAACCATTACTTACTGCTCAAATTATTAGCCCCGGGCACAAAAGGCTCAGTTTCACGGCACAGATGGCTTTTCATCTGCCCAGACAGCTGGGCTAATTTCACCCCTGGACCTGTTCTACAGGAGGCCTTCAAAAAGCATTAAGAGCAGTAGGGTTTGGGCTCTGCTGTTGAATGAGTGCACTCATCCAAGTTGCTGGTTTGCTGAAGACACAGTGCAAGTTTGTTTATCACTCTGGTGCTTTTAAAGCAACGAGTGAGCGTGCTTGTCATCACGTCTTGACTGTCTGTCAAAGTTACATTGCTATGCATACTTTTAATTTTAGAGTGGTGTTTTAAAAATATTGAAATAACCTTAAAGAGAGGGTTATTAGAGGAGCAGTTACCCGCCCTGTGGTCGGTCAAGCTGTTTAGGAGTGGGAGCAATGCAATGAACTGAGCAATACAACCACCTCTCTGTGACTTCTGGCTCTGGAGACA
This sequence comes from Chaetops frenatus, assembly GCA_013400775.1. Lineage (NCBI taxonomy): Eukaryota > Metazoa > Chordata > Aves > Passeriformes > Picathartidae > Chaetops > Chaetops frenatus. The sequence continues at coordinate 125,361 of VZTR01000468.1, read as the reverse complement.
GAAGCACTTCCAACAGTGGACAATTTCTGATCACCCTGTGGGTGACTGAGGCTGATGCCAGCACTTGCCAGAGACTGCTGAGCAAAGCAGAGACAGCTCAGGTCTCCAGGGGCTTGTTAACACCCAGCACCACCCGAGACAGACGAGCTGGCCCTGGAAGCAGGGAAGTTGCATTCAGCAGTGTTGTTTCTGAGCGAATAAATCCATCTGGGCCTGAAAAGCTGACGTGGGGCCAGCTCTGATGTCTCTCCATCTGTGGCACAGTTTCTTACGGCCCCACTTCTTCTTGGGATCCCTTGATTTCGACTGTACCATCTGCCTCCTCAGCTGTGGGACTGAGCAAATTGATAATGACTGTGTCTGCTTCTGTAGCCCAGTTTGGACATCTCTGCAGCCCAGATTAGTTGATCTCATGGGTCGTGATGTTGTTTAGTGCACAAATGTCCTGTACTTGTTTGTGCCTTTTGGGTCTGGCTTATTTGGCACATTTAGTGGAGCTGGTTTTTATTTTCTATGGGAGAATAGCAGCGCTCCTCTTTCTCTCTAGGCCCTCAACCCTCAAGCTGAAACTTGTTAAGTAGGGTAAGGATGAGGAGAAAGATCCTGACTGAGTGGAAGGGGAAAACCCAGCATCAGAAACTGGCAAATGGTAGGGACAATTCCTCTGATCTATAGTTGAGATGTTCATCAGGAAAAACTACAAGCCAGCATTTCAGAGGAGTTTGAAGCAGTAATGGGAGAATCTGCATTAGAGTTAAATCCTTCTATACATTTGCTGCAGAGTTTTTCATCGTCAGATGAAAAAAGATGCAATATAATGAGTTCTGAGTCAAACAATCTTAACTGTGACCAAAAAACCCCTGAAACAAACACAATCATGTGTAAAATAGAAAAGGTAGTGGAGCCTATGAACACTTCGCAATTCTTTGGACTTGTTCTTGGGTTGGTGGTTTTTTTTTCCTTCTCATGTTTTCCTCACTCCCCTGCATCAGGCAGTGCTTGGGATCATCACCTTGTTGTCACATTTGCTTGGGGAAACAAATCTGTCACAGCGGTCTCCTGTCAATACCCAGCCTTGTATCTAGCTCCAGCACTGTAGGATGATGTAGCTTTTGCTGATAAAAACACACTCTTTTCATTATCTTTTGAAGAATGAACCACACGCTGGCATTACCCAGATTTGGAAACCAAGTGTGCTGTCAGAGACAGAATATGTAGCAATTCTTTGAAGTCACAGTTTTAGTCTATGTATAGGGTTTATAACTTCAGATTTCTGTGGAGCATAAAATTATATGCATTCAGAATGAATTCTCTGACATTCTGTGGTTTTTCAGCCCCACTTTTTATTTTTTAGCATTTATATATAAAACAACCTATATGGCATTAATATTTCCAATGTAGTGCTGTACCTATATGTACAAGGATCCCCACAGAGAGCTGTCAGTATTTTTACTTTTTGCTCATCTGTTTCTTAATTCTCATTAGGAGTTTATATTGTCTGGTGTATTACTGATGGTGTCAAAGAGGCCAGTGGTGTGATGAGACCGATTATGTAAGAACTGTTGAGTGCCTATTAGTACCAGTTTGCAGAAATGTATTCCTATAACAGGGATTTAAGATGGAGTTGAATCAATCTACAAGGTGAGATGGTAGGGTAATGTTTGTAAGGTAATGTGTCCTAAGAATAGATAGATACTTAAATGGCAATGAGAAGCTCTAAGCAAATGAAGGTGTTTGTCTAATCAGTTAATGAAAATCACTGCACAGCTATAGTGTGAAAATGGTGAATGTTACCTTGGGAATAGCTTCACTAAGAGTTGTATCAGAGGTTAAAAATTATAGCTCTGCTTTCACCAAGATATGGAAAGCAGAGATTCAGTAAACCCCAGAGTAAATAGGGCATGTGAGAGGAGAGAAGCCAAAGAGGATAATGCTCATTTGTCTACATGTGTGGATCCACATAAATCTTGCTGGTTGTTTTTATGACACCAAGTTGGGCAGGAGTATTGATCTGCTGGAGGGTAAGAAGGCTCTGCAGAGGGACCTGAATGGGCAGGACTGATGTGCCACAGCCAACAGTATGAAGTTCAACAAGGCCAAGTGCAGGGTCCTGCACTTGTGTCACAACCAACCCCATGCAAGCCCAGAGGCTTGGGGCAGAGAGGCTGGAAGACTGCCCAGTGGAAAAGGACCTGGGGATATTCATTGACAGCTGACTGACATGAGCCAGTATGTGTTCTGGTGGCCAAGAAGGCTAAGGACATCCTGGCCTGTATCAGCAATAGTGTGGCCAGCAGGACCAGGGCAGTGATTGTCCCCCTGTACTTGGCACTGGTGAGGCCACACCTTGAATCCTGCCTTCAGTTCTTGGCCCCTCATTACAAGAAGGACATTGAGGTGCTGGAGCGTGTCCAGAGAAGGGCAACAGAGCTGGTGAAGAGTCTGGAGCACAAGTCCTGTGAGGAGCAGCTGAGGGAGCCAGGGGGGTTTAGTCTAGAGAAAGAGAGCCTGAGGGGAGACATTATTGCTTTCTACAATTACTTACCTGAAAGGAGGTTGTAGTGAATTGGGTGTCAGGCTCTTCTCCCACATAATAAATGACAGGATGACAGGAAATGGCCTCAAATAGCACCAGGGTAGGTTTAGATTGGATATTAAGAAAAAATTCTTCACAAAAATGTTTGTAAAGCATTGGAAAAGGCTGCCCAGGAAAGCAGTGGAGTCACCATCCCTGGAAGTGTTCAAAAGACATGTAGACATGCACTTAGGGATATGGTTTAGTGGTGGACTTGGCAGAGTTAAGTTAGGGGTTCAACTAAATGATCTTAGAGGTCTTTTCCAACCTAAACAATTCTATTCTTTTCTGTGATTCTATATTGGAATTAGTGTGGTTTTTAATAATCACTGTCTACATTGAACTGCTCAGCTCAGTTTGTATCAGTTTTGTGAAAAATTCCTCCTGAAATAAAATTACCACATGCAATTTAGCTGGAAATTTAGGCTTCTTAATGCAAAAGGTCAATAGGAACTTTTTAATTTGTATTACTTTTTAAAAGTGGTGTCTTTTTAGGCCAACAAATGGGCTGAACAGAGAATAAGTAAACTGTGCACATCAGTAGGTATGATTCAATGGGCTCAAAGATTTGATGGAACACATCAAAATAGACAGATAGAAATAACAATGAAGGAGGCTCTGAAGATCAGCAGTGGGCTAGTAAAGTGGAATGTGAAGGGTTCCGTGGGAATCAGCCTCTCCCAAGCAAGACAATTCAGAAGGCAGTCAGAATGCCATAGTAAGCACAACCAGCAGCAATTTCCCCCCTCCTCAGAAGCTCTGTCCAGAACTCAGTTTGGAAGCAGTTCTGCTGGCCTAGGGGACCATGAGTAACCGAGCTGGTTCAGCACCCTTGCTGAAGGCTGGGTCAGTACACAGATGAACCCAAAAAAGTCGTAATCCCACTGTCAATCTCTTGACTGACATATCTTTTTCTTATTTCTGTAGTGTGATCAATGCTTTAAAAAAGTGTATTTGGCATGACCCTTCCTTTCACTCTGCAGTAGAGTGAGGACATCTGAACAGTTGCTTGGAACCCTAGCTAACAGGCATTAACCTAAAGCAACAAAGAGGATGCTGTCCTCTGTGATGAGCAGACCTACCACAATGGCTGGGCAGTTCTTCCCAGCAGACAGGCAGACGGTGACTGAATGCTGCTTTTCCAAGGAGACTCATTCCAGGATGCTCCTGTTTGCTCCAGGAAATGCGTGGTTGCACGAGCAATACCCAGAGAAGGTGCAATCCACGAACATCTTGGCCAATGCCCCAGCTGACACAAGACCATCTTGACTTTTAGCATCCTTTAGTTTATAGCTTTCTTTCTGTTCTTAACACTTACAAATCCATTTGTAAGGATTATGTTACCAGTACCCCTGTTGAGGAGTGACTGACTACGCATAATACAATGATGCCTGAAGAGTAACTGAGGAGCAGGGCCCCATTTGTGATAGTAGTTGCTAGTTGCTGAAAAAAGAAAGTGTGCTTGAAAAAGTAGTCTAAAGACCCAACAACTGAGAAGTAGACAAATACTAAAATTATTTAAAACATGCTGAGGCAGAATGAAGCTGAGGTGAAGTGAGCAGAGTGAAGAGCCAGGAGCCAGCAAGTTCAAGGAAAGATGGTCCAGGCAGAACTGTAGGAAGTTTTCTGAATTCCCCAAGGGCCTTGGTTTAGCATCTTCTGCAGCAGTTTCTCTTGAGTGCAGTCCTTGGCTGCATTTTCCTTTCCCTGCAGACAATCTGGGTATATCATATCAGTCTTAGCTTTCTGCAGAATTTACTGCTATAGAGATTTATATTATCTCTTACAGTGCAGTATGCCCTCACTCAGCTACTTTTGCAACTCTTTCCCCTGGCCCAGCTTGATACTGAGCTGTCTGAAAACAGCAGAACTTTCCTCACCAGTGGATTGGCCCAGAATTAGAATAATAATAAAATAGAATATTCTGAGTTCCAAGGGACCTATCAGGATTGAGTCCAACTCCTGCCCCTGCTCAGGACATCCCAAGGGTCACACCATGTGCCCAAGGGTATTTTCCAAACACTTCTTGAACTCTGTCAGGCATGGTGCTGTCACCACTTCCCTTGGATGTCCACTCCAGTGGTCAGCCACTCTCTGGGTGGAAAACCTTTTCCTTTTAGCAAATGTAAAACTTCCCTGAGACAACTTCAGGCTATTCCTTAGGGACCTGTCAGTGGTCACCACAGAGAAGAGATCAGTGCCTGCCCCTCCTCTATCCCTCATGAGGAAATTGTAGCCTGCAATGAAGTCTCCCCTCAGTCTCCTCTTCTCCAGGCTGAACAGATAAAGTGTCCTCAGCTCTTCATACAGCTTCCCCTCAATGCTTTCCACCATCCTCATAGCCCTCTTTTGGATGGTCTGTAAGAGCTTGATGACTTTCTTACATTGTAGTGCCCAAAACTGCCCCCAGCACTCGAGGTGGGGCTGCCCCAGTGCAGAGCAGAGCGGGACAATCCCCTCCCTTGCCTGGCTGGCCATGCTGTGCCTGATGCACCCCAGGACATGGCTGCCCCTCTGGGCTGCCAGTTGCAGTGAATTTAGTTTGAATGTGGTGAGTGCTGCAGAGGTGGTACAGCTGTGGGAAAATGAGCTGTAATCTTCCTTGTGCAGTCAGCAATACCATGCTCTAGTAGCAGGGTTGTTGGGAAAGATACCTGGAAAGATAACACAAATGTTGAAGAGGCCCAAGGAGGAGACAGGCATTTGACAAAATTATCTTTCTTTGAAGACTGACAAATTAATAAATGATGGAATCAAAACCGGAATCCTGCAGTGTAACTTTAGAGTTGATGGCAGGAGCAGAGCAGCACTTCAACACTTTGCCTGAAGTGAGTGAAAAAAAACCCGTCGTGAGTTAAAATGAGAAATGGTCAGGCCATAATTGCCTGCAAATTTCTTATTTCCAGTAAACTGTAAACAGCCTTCAGACATAAGTGGCCCAGGGTTCAAGACTGCTAAGTACCAGAAGTTGTGTGGGTCAAGTTGTATTGAGAACATAATATGAAGCAAAGTAGCAGGACAGATGTTGTGAGAATGAATGTACAAGAAGAACACAGTTCTCTCTCTTTGAAAGCACACTCAGAAATACTTAGAGTTGCTTTTGAAGCTAAATATCAAATAATTTTATTACATGCCAAATGAGAGCATTTTATTTTGAAGCCTTTAAGACATAGCCAGAAGGGGCCAGGATGCCATTTGAGGCACTGAGGTAGTCCCGAGTTTTAATGTCAGCCTGTCTGTCTCAGTATAATATTACTGACCTGCCCCATCTTGTGAGGATTAATTACTTAGTTTGCACTGCCAGTTTGAAGACATAAAGCACATCTCATGTCATGTAAGTTCTGCATTAAATGATTCAAGAAAGCTCTAAGCACTGTTTTGAGTTTGTTGTCTTTTTAAGTTGTCTGGCAGCACCTTTAAAGTCTAGCAGTGTCTAACAGGATAAGTTTGTTTCAGGCTGAAAGGAAGAGCAGGCTGTTTTGAGATGTTTTTAGTTCACTCAAGTGATTTTAATTTTCTATAACTTTAAGTCATAAATTGATTTAGAATATGTTAAGAATTGGTAAAGATGCTGAATAGACATTTGATATGCCCTTTGAGTGACTGTGTCCTTAGTGTAATAAGCTTCTCAAGAAAAGATTATTTTAACATGCAAGCTTCAAACCTTTATACTTTTTTTGCATTTCATCATTTGGTAAAAAAACCTAACTATTCCTCCCAGCATTTTGAGGGGCAGTCATGCCTCTCAGCTGGGAGCTGCTACAGTCTTCCAGTGACAGAGAAGAATCAAAGCAAATAGCTAAACAAGGCCCCTGAATGTTATGGGGGAGCTATAGGATCTGTTCTAAAGATTAACATGAACCAAACTCTAAAAAAAAAAAAAAAAAAAAAAAAGAGCAGATTCCAAAGCTTGCAGAAGGGTAAAAGAATAACTGGACAACTGGACTGGCCTGACACTTACTGACCAGCTCCTGCTCCTCTGGATTGGCCCAAACTCTTTGTGAGATTACAAAAACCCACATTGGACAAACAAACTGTTTCCCTAAACCTTGCTGACAGTAACTCATGTGGCTGAATACCAGCACTACACTGAGACTGTCTTTGCTTCTTTATTGAGACAATTGACCTAAGGTCAATGGATAAGTTCTTTCCAGAAGTCAGTCATGTGAGTGGTGGTCTGATCTCCTAGATTTGAGTGGAGCATTTTTTTCCAGATCAGAGCACTTCCAGTAAATGAGATATTTTGAGGTAAGCTCTTTCCCATGGGGGTAGTTGATCCAGTCTGTTCTTTTTTCTATCTCTTGGCTAGTCCCAGCCATTTATACTTGTTCACTTTGGGCTCTGATGAAGTAAATTCTCTCTGCAGTGACCTTTGCTTCGAGTGTGCAGGAAATGGCCCAGTCTGCTGATCTGCCCCTCTATGCATGAGACAACTTTTTCATATTGAAATACTAGAAAGAAATTTCTTAATACATACAATATACAAAGATTTCAGACTACACCTAAGCTCCTACTTTAGATTTTAAGATGCTCAGAAAGTGACAGTGGTGTCTGCTGTAGGCTAATAATGTCTGTTTGTCTGGGTTATACCATTCCACTGGCATATCTGTAATGTTTTTCTCCATCTAGAATCATTCCAGTGAGAGTCCATGACCAAATATGTGGTCCTTGTCAAATAGGTATTGTTCTGTATCAGTGTCAGTAGCCAAATCTAGAGAGAGGAGACACCAGGTAGGAGTAAGCTTAGGCTTTATTTACAGCAGTATTTTATCCCTGTTGCTGGTGCAAAAACTCCATTCCTCTCTCCACAAGTTCTTTCAACTCTCCAGTAAATTACCTTCTCTACCTAAAGCAGAAGTATTTCATATGAAAGAAGATTTTGGATCTACTTTTTTACCATTTTTTCCCTTGGGGCATAGATAAAGCCCCAATCTGATGTACTACCACTAAAATGTCACAAAACCAGGTGACCTGGGACACGAATAGAGGAAAATCTAGGCAAAACAAATGCTTTGGTGTTCTTGTGCTCTTACAAGTAATCCTTGATGCTCTAGTGTACAACACATATTTTCTCTGTCTCCAGTACAACAGCTGGAAGAAGTGCTGCTATAACAGAAAGCAATAAATTTTAGGAGAGTGAAAATGAAAAGGAAAGCAGAATTAAGGAGCATATTGTTATTTCTTTTTTGCTCTTCTGAATGATGGTACTGAGGATAGTTCTGTGCTTATTTGATTACCCACCTATGGTATAGCCAGCAGGCAAAACCAGTTTGTGAAGTGCAAATATTTAGGTTGTATTTGTCTATGTTGTGCTTGTTCACAAACCCTATTCTTTGCAAGTTTTTTACTTCTGCTTTCTGAGTGACACTTCTGTCACATTTTTGGATTAGTATAATAGTGGTTGACATTTTTATATCCTGAAGGCCTGCAGAAAATTTTAATACCTGTAGGAAAAGTTGCAAATCTGGAAATGTATATTTAGGTGGGAGTAAGTCATTCTGCATCACAATGTAGAATGTTTTGAATGCCTGTTAGAAAGACCCCCTTTTTCCCTTTGGATGTAGCTTCCCCTTGGCAGCTGTTCCAGCATAATAGAAAATACCATTGCTAAGAGGAATCCTCTCTTCTCCTTTCCACTGAATTGATGTGACATGATATTCAGTCACAATAAATGCCAATGGCAAAATAAATCTTTCAGGAAACACTGAAACACCTTCATGAATCTGGAAAGTGGTGGCTCCGCAGTGGTTGGGTGGAAGACTGGCAGAGCAGCTGTCATTGTTTCAAACAGGGTTTTCACTGGGAGAGCCAAGCAGAGAGAGGGGAACATGTGTAAGTGCTTCCAGTGCAGCTGGGCATGGCCCACAGTTATGTCTGATGGGAGGAAGCTGTGAAGAAGATGGGTTCCTTCTTCCCTGGGAATTATTCCTTTTTACTTGTCTTTGTGACTGCCCAGATTTCTACAGGCTGGAAGAGGTCAGGAGACCTTTTCCTCTGTCTCAGTTAATTTTGCAGGCTAAGCTAGAGGGCTACAGGGTCTGGCGTGGGTTTATGCAGCAGAAACCAGGTCCCTCAGTCAGACTCTATGTGTGTGTTTATTAATAAAGGGGACGTGGAAGTGCTAACAGACAAATCTCTAAATTTTACACTGCTGTAGCAATGAGGGAGTTCTGCATAATAACTGGCCAGAAAGAAGGGCAGAGTCTCTGTAGCCCCAAACTGGCTGCTAATTGCTACTCTTTCCCCTCAACTCTCTGTGCTACTTTGGGTGACATCACTTCTGCCGAGCTTCAATGAACTCATCTGTAAAATAAGGATAATCAGATTTGCCTACCTTATGGAGATTAATTTATTAAGTTTATATTGCAAAGTGGTGTGAAGGCATAAAATGTTATGGAAATGTTGAGTGGTAGCCATGTTATATTAATTTTGTTTATTGAGTCCCATCACACATAATGTCAATGCACTTCTGCAAATTATGGCAGCACAACCTAATCAAAATGTGGGCTGTTCTAATGCTGTTTTTACTTTGCAATACTCTTGCTAGTTTACCAAATCATTATGAGTTGAGTAAATAAATAAATGGCCTGTCTTTTGTTTAGCAGCACAGGCCATTTCAAAGTGTGCCCTGGAATATGACTGTGAACTTTCCTCTTTTTGCTTTCTGTATTCTGATAATCTCACAATTTTATCTCCTCTGTCTTACTTTTCCTGTGCTTTTTAAAAAGTGATTCTGCTGCATTTAAATCTCTTTGACCCTTGATTTTGAATTGCTGGGTCTAATGCCATCACTTTCATTGATTTTGATATGAATTTCACTGCATTTTACCGTCCTATGAGGTACTAGCTCAGTACTAAATGCTTACATCTGTAAACCCTATGGGGAACAAAAGGATCCCTTCTAGTTCATCTACCAGGGGACAGAATGATTGAGTCTACAGGACTGAAAGTTTTGCTCTGCCTTTTCCTGTTGTGAACAAATGTGTTTTCTCAAAACCACAGCTAGGAAAGGAGGCAATACTTGGCAAAGAAGCTTCCATTAAAAGCACTTGCTGGAATTGTCTGCACAGTGTTCCTGAAAAATACACTTAAGGACTCTGCACTCTTCAATTTGCATTTTTTAAAATGTACAAATGACTTTGTCAGGGGACCTACACGTCTTGTTCTGGAAGCTGTTGTAAGACAAAGAAGTCAATCACAGCCTGAGCCACTCCAAAGGCAAAGCAAACCCCTAGGTGATCCTTGAATCCTAGAGACAGCTTGTTCAAAAGAGAAGGGCATTAGCAGTGACACAGAGGGCATGAAGGCTACTACACAGAGAACTCATCTTGTTCTTCACAGTAATGGCAGAATGAAATTAGGTGTTCCTGTAATCAGACCACTTTCAAGCAGAACTGTCCTGAGGTGAATGAAAAAGTAGAGGTTGAAGAAGTAAGTAGAGTGCCTAGATGTAAATGCTGCATTCTCCCTGCAAACGGTAGCTGGAGAGACGTGCCGTGTAAGTGTAGGTGTTTTCATTATATTCCTACAGAAAAGCTGTCTTTGAAGGCGTGGGCTTGACTTTTGTGTACATCTGCCATTGCCTACATACCAAGCAGCGTGCCAGGGACCAGACAGTACACGATGCACTTGGCATCATCAACTTGTTCAGCCCCAAAATATTTGGTGTCTCCCAGGGCTAACGTGCAGCAGTAACAACAAGGGGATTGGCCTAGCCAAGCAGGAAGTTATTCCCGAATCAGAGAAGTTGATCTGGCTCCTGAGCTGCTTAGCTTTATTAAGGACCAGATTTTCATGTTAGTAGGTTCAGTTTAACCTAGAAGAACTTTTCTGAAGTAATCAGTGGATTACTTCAGGAGGTGTTGCTCCAAGTCTGGCACTTTCCCCTCAAGGCAGAATGAATTCTTTCAGTAGTGGTGTCTCAGGCTTCCTGTAGTAGAAACTTCCCATAAACACATTCTCCTAATTCAGGGAGGTCCTGCAACATTGGCACTTAGTCTATTTTCCATAGAAAGAAACAATTTCAGATACATTTTATTAGGCTTCAGTGGTTTTCTCTTGGGACTTGTGTAGTTAAATTCTTAATAACTCATTTGTTGAGCTATTCATTCTCAGGGAGTTGAATGTTCTTCCCGTGTTCCTGTGGGAAAATGCCAGACTTCGTCTCTGTGTATCAACCCCACGTGGACTAAGACTTGATATCGCACCATCCACTGTCACATATTGATTCTGCACAGCTTTTACTGAGCCTTTTCTCTTCTGTGGGAAAGGCTTTAATCAGCCTTAGGATGGCAGCTCAGTTGAAGGGTGACCCCTCCCTCCATCTAGAACTCTGCAGAGGGAGATTTTGGTTCTCTTGTCTAGGCTCTGTAGATTCAACAGTGTTGTGTAACTTCCACAGATGGTGTTCAAGAGCGGATCTGCACTGGGAGATAAGTTGTACAAATAGGTGGACACAGGTGACATGGACAAAAAAGGGGTAGAGAAGACAAAAGATGATGAAAGTCTGGTTTTAGGTAATAATATACAGAGGGCAAACAGACTGGACTTAATGCAGTCACAGAACCACAAAATCACAGAACTGTTAAGGTTGGAAGTGACCCAGTTTTTTACCCACGTCAAACCTGCTGAGGAGGCACTCCTTTCCTTCATCTAAGTCATTGATTAATAAGTTAAACAACACTGGGCCCATTATTAATCCTTGGGGAGACACCACTAGTTGCAGGCCTCCAGCTTGCTCTGTGCCACTGATCACAACCCTCTGAGAGCTGCCTTTCAGCCAGTTCTCAAGCCTCCTCACCATCCACTCATCCAGCCTGCACTCCCTGGGTTTGCCTATGAGGACAGTGTGGGAGACAGTGTCAAAAGCCATGCTGAAATACAGGTAGACTACATCCTTTGCTCTTTCCTCATCTATCCAGCCAGCTGTCCCATCACAGAAGGCAACCAGGTTGGTTAACCATGATTTCCCTTTTGCAAATCCATGCTGACTACTCTTGCTCACCTTTCTTCTATGAAAGGTTCTTTCTATGTTGTCTTTCACATACTTAGAGATGGCCTCCAGAATGAGCTGTACCATCAGCAGTCCTATCAGTGAGAGAAAAATACGAGGCTGGATAATTGTGGACCCATGGAGTATTAAGGCCCTGGCTACCAGGGGCTCAGCATAATTAATGATCTTTGTTTCTTTCTCATTTGCAACATATGGTATCAAAACCTTGGAAATGTCAGATTTCCCAGCCTGGAAACTGCAGTTAGTGTTTTCAATGCACACAGCTTTGGTCTTGCTCATTTTTTTTCTCACTTGTTAATTAAAATGCTCCTGTCAATGAGCGAATGAGCAAAAGTTGAGCCAAAGAGGTGCACTTGAAGTAACCGGGGGTAAGATTTTGTTTGGCAAGTCCTTGTTACCACCTGTACAACTGTCTGCCATGGCAGCCTCCTGATGCAGAAATCGGCTGTGCAGCTGTGGGCAGCCAGTTCAGATAAAAACTGAGGTGTAAAGTCTACAATATGAAAAACAGGAACCTAATAGCAGAGAGGTCATGGATGTGCTAACAAGGACGAAGCCAGACTAGCTTGATGCATCCTTGAGAAAAGGAACAGACAGCAGATGTTAAAATTAATAAACAAAATTAACCTCATACAAGGCAGGAATGGTTTGGTTTTCTACAACATGCAGAGGTGCTGCCTTATCTTGCTATGGGAGCTGCTGTGCCAGAATATTGGTATCTATATTTTCAACATACTCTTTCAAAATGTCCTTCTCATAGATGCTGGCTGAATTGTGATCCTTCAGGTCATAGAGAGGATAAGCCACTGTTTTTGACTGTGTGTCTCTCCTGAATGCCTGTAGCTTTCCACTGAGGGATTTCTTTCATATGCTTGTATGATAAACTACCTCCAACCAATAACTCTTTACACATACCTGTAAAATTAAAATGAAGCATGTTGGTATAGTAGCCGTGCAGATAAAATTCGCAGATGGAGTTGGCAACAATGAAGAGGAAAACTCATTGGCTGTGAGGGAAACTTAAAGAATACAAAGTAATGCATTTTTGAGACAGAATGTTAAGTGTCATCATTTAGGGAAAAGTGATATGATTTCATAAAATCCTTGTAGTGTCGTAAATATGTCTGCTAGGCAAAACATTAATATTACTAGTATTTATTACACTGAATAAAACATGGTGTTTTCGGATCATGGAGAGTCAGGTAAAGCTTATTCCCATTTGCATGGGTCCACATCTCCTGGGTCTTGTGCAAAGAGAAAGAAACCCAAAAAAGCTTAGAGCAAATTTCAACTGAAACTTCAGCATTAGGGTTTTATTTATTTAGCTGTTTATTTATGATCCCTAAATAATATTTGGTGATTTAAATATAATTTATTTATATGTCAAAGCTTTATTTATATTTTGGTTTTTATGATTCCCATATGATTATAACCACACCACATTTTCTCATAAAGTTATTTAAATTTATGAAAAAGTTGCAAAAACTTTTTTTTTTTCCACTGCAGAGTACATGAAGCTGTTGCATTAGTAATAGCATCTAAGCAAAGGGATTTTCCTGTTTGATGTGTTGGTTTTGAACAATTTTGGTGTGGGTTGCTGAATTGTGTATTTTGTTTTCTTGGAAGCAAGTGATGTTATGAAGGAATAAGTATGTTTGAGACAGTGAGAAAAAGTTTCCAAAGTGACTTTACCATCAGCTTAGGTCAGTGATGGTGTTCCTGCTTCTGAAGTCATCTGGATGTCTGCATTTGTATATTCTTGTGCATCTGGACCTCAGACTCCTTGGCAGCAGAACCAATGTTCATATGCCCTCAAAGGGCCTTCTGAAAATGTACACATTTTCAGTCAGTCCAGAGTCAAGCCCCATTATATATATGTTCCATGTTGTATATAATGAAACTTGGATGCCTTGCAGAACAGGTAATGCCAGAAGGATCAGAGAGGTTGCAGCTCTCTTTGCTCACTGGTCTCTCCCCTGCACTGTTAGTTTTGAAATGTGAGCACTCAAGCTAAAACGTCTGACTGTGGAAGAAAGACTGACTTGCTGAAATCTATTGTTGCTGTTGCCAAAAGAACTTGAGGGTATTGCATAAAGGAAATAAAAGGTGTGAATGAACCTCTCTTTGTGGTAAGTGGCATGAAGTAGGTCAGTGTGCAGCAGACTAACAGCTGCTAACTTTTGCTTAAATTATGAGGAAAACCCCATCACAAATGTAGTGTATTTTTACAGAAGGCACCTTTTCTGAAAGAAACCAAAGTTTAGTGCTTAGACAAGATGGGAAAAATAACAGTTCCACCTATTTTTATTTCAATAACATTAGAGAGCAATGGAGAGGAAAGAAATCTACTTCTGTGCTGTGAGAGTAGCTTTGACTGATGACTAAGTGCCAGCCTGGGGAATTACAGTAGCTGTGTGTGAGCCATGCTTTAGTTTTTCTGGATTTTGAAGGAACTGCAGAGTTTGACCTGTAGGTGCCAGCTTGGTCTATTTTTAGAGTTTACCTGAAAAGGACGCTTAAGAAGAGGCAGCATGTGCTGTCTTCAAAAGCACTGTCTGTCTTGCCTCTTACAGAATAGGCTGAACCAAGCTGGCTACCACAAATAGCAATAAAAATTTCCTGGATAAAATTCCTGCAGGGCCAATGGAAACCAGGTCCTCTGCGTTTATGAGCATCAGCCCCATGACTCTCTTTTGCATGTTATGGACTCTGAGCATGCTGGGCAAGGCTCTGTAGAGCTGGCTTGTTCCTCCTAGGCACCCCAGCAGCAGCCGTAGCCATGTGGCTGAGGGCTTGGGGCTGCAAAAGCATCACTGTTTGTTTTTAGTTTCACCTCTGGTATCACCCTGTCACAAGGAGGTGGAGGTTTCTTGGATGCCTTAATTTTCAAACCTGCCTCAACTTTGTGTCTTCATTTCCCCATTTAGTCTCTGGGGAGAGAGCTGTGAGAGCTAGTACAATCATGAGTCTGAATATGATTCAGACATGAACATTTCCTGACCTTATGGGATGAAATGTGGGCCCCAGAGAAGTCAGCAGGATTTCACTCATGGCTTCACCAAGATTGACATTTCACCTGTGATGTCTGCTGACAGCAGGGAGAGTGTGGGCCTTTGAAGAGGGAGCATCTGAATATGTACATGCAGTGTTAGTAAGACTGATGAAAATGCAAAATGCCACTGAAATTCTGTAAGCCATCAAAGCAGGGAGACATCAAGGATAACTCAGATATTTCAGAACACCTAACTGATCTGCTCATGGGAGATGTGTTTCAATTGGCTTCTGAGTCCCTAGAGCACCTCAGCCAGGTTTGTCACCCTGTCACTGGCCATGGAAGACTGTGCATGTGTAGGTTCATCTGTCTGTGAAGAAGTAGTGTGAATTGCCCCACGCCAGGCAATGTGTGGTGCAGCTGGATTACTTCTGCTCCAAACCTAGGTCTGGTATTGCTACCTTAGGCACCTGTGCACTGTTCTGCTCTCTGCAGTGCGGGTGTGCCATCTATCAGAAGGATACCTGCAAGCAGCAGCTCTGGGAGGGGTAATAAAGCTTAAATGTGTTGGAGAAGGAAGGAAGTTGGAGCAATACGAACCTGTAAATTGCAGCAAGATGCCAGGATTTTTGAAGGAATCCCAGACTGAATAAAGTGACTGTGCTGATAACGAAAATATATAATCCCTTGTGAAATTCAGCTCCTGTGCAACCTACAAGCCCTTAAACCTTATTTTAGAACAAGCTAAACTCATTGCGGGAAAGAAGAGCAATGACGGTAATAAAATCTATTGGGGAACATGGCTTAAAGAGGGATAAATGCCTAGCAGAAAAGGAATATTTAATAGATGTCAATGAATTTTAAATATACTTTAGGAACAAATTGTTGTTGATGGCCTAGGAGGTAGGATTGCTGTAATTTATGACTTTGACATGAAGAAGGATGCTACATAACACAGTAAGTGCTTGTATGTGTAGGTAGTTCTGCTGGTGTAGGAGTTGTCTTTTTGACTCACTGTCAGTCCTTAAGGAAAGCTATTTCTCTGCTGAAGTCACATGTCCTGTGCTTTGATTTAATTTCCAGTCTGTTTGGTTATTTTTCATGGTTACATGTGCCTGTAACTATTATGCCTCTATTTTATAAACTGTGGTTGTGTCCCCCTTATGAGAAGCTGTGTTGATAGCTGGTCCTTGCATCTTGGTGAACATCAGGAAAAATATCTAGGTAGCAGCAGTTGTCAGAGATGTGAAAATGCGTGATACATGGGGATGAATGAAGTGTTTCAGAACTGCTTGGGTAGGAGAGGAAACAGATAACAGGTGATGTGATAGCAGAATGTAAAAATAATGAATAGTGCAGAGAAGGCTGGTTGCATTCTTGTACTTACTGATTTGCACATATAACACATCCAATGCAATTAGAAGGCACCACATTCAAAACAGTTAAAAGGAAATCTTTTATGACAGAAATGCATAAATAATCACTGACACGAGAATCTCTTGAGCAAAGGAGTTCCATTGGGTTTGTAAGTTTAGACTAATGTATGAATGAAATCTTTCTGCTTTGGTACATAAGCCCAGTCATTAGTAGATAGGAAAAAATCTTCCACCATTGGCTTGCTATCAAGGAAATATTCTTTATTGGGTTTGGAACAACTTTCTCAATGAACCAATATTTGATGCTTGAAAGGACCAGAGGTCTCTTGATCCATTTTACAGCACTAATCCCTCTGTTGCTATAGGTTGTTTAAAGCTCAGTCCCCATATTTCACCTCCTTCTATTTGAAGGTTATTTTCTGTGTCCTAGCAAAACACTGATTTTTAAACTCACCTGCAGATGACTACGTCTAGATTAAAGAAATACACAGTTCTTTTTTAAAATTCCACTCAGAGAGCTAGATTAGTCTTTGGGTAACTTTTCAGTAATCAATACCATTACTAGAGCCAGTGGCTAGGTTGAAGATGTTCAGGAAGAAACTATTTTTGTGATAAATTAAAATCTGTTCGTTGAATGGCAGTTGCTGAAGTAGCAAATGAAAGTGTTGGCATCTTGTTGTGTAGTTAATGTGATATGGAACCAAAGATTAATGTGGTGTGAAAATACTGGACAGTGCAAGGGTACAAACTGGAGGAAACACGGTCACAGCTTCCACATTATTCTGAATTTTGAGCCTAAAGGCACCTCACTGCAGCAGGAATGGAATGGAATCCCTGAGAAAGGGCAAATAGGCCTTTCCAATACAGAAGCATCTGCTGTATGGAAATGAATAGAATTTGGAGTTTCTTTCCAGCTTTAAAATAGCTTTTCACAGAAAGGTAGACTCAATCAAGTACTTTGATTTTCAGCAGTACAAAGAAAACATTAACAAAGCAAGTCCTACAAAAGGCCACTGAGATGATCAGCAAACCACTCGTCAGCAGCTGGGGTGGTTGAGGCAGAGGAAGAGAGCTGACATAAACCAGAATGGCCTCGAGAGTGTTTTAAAGGGGGAGTTCTCAGCATCACTGCTGCAGCTTCTCTTCTCCAGTGTTGCTGTCTCTTCTCCAGTGTTACCTCCTCTCCTCTGGCATTGCTGTGGGGTTAGAGAGGCTGACAGAGACAGCTCCACTGAGAAATGCTGTTTGCTCCAGCCATCACTGGGCTTGCTGAAGGCCATTAATACAGCAGAGTATTAATGTGCCTTTTAACCCCTGGCATGTCCTGTCCCAGAGTTCTAAGAAATATCTTGACTGCAGGGTGCTTCCCAGTGAAAGGATTCTCCACAATTAGGTCCATTTATGAAAGCATGTGCCCAGGTATTATGTCTAAAGGAGAAAATCTGGATCTGTATTTTTAGACTTTAGCACAGAAAATCCTGTGCTGTCCCTTCTCTTAGAGAACAGTATGCCATCAGGGACATGATAGGATGAGCTTTCCTTTTTTCCCTGAACAGATTGCTAGTGAAGTTGGAGCACGTGATCCCCAGTGCAACAGTGAAAGAGAAGTTTTGAAACATGTTCTACAACTTTTTATTCTCACTTGAGGAGCACAGAGGCATTAAGAGATCACAGAATAGATTTCCTCATCTGATTGCAGAGATAAAGTTTCTAGGTGACTTTTTGTTCTTCTTTAAAGATGAAAAGTGAAGCTCCTGATGGGGAGTTCCCTTGGCCTAACAGGGAAAGGGATTGGCCATTTTTTCCGGTTTTGGTGGCAAAGATAGACTTATGAAAATAGCTCTGGCATTTTTCATTTTCTTTCATTTCTTTCTTTTCTCCCATTTATTTATTTATTTAGTTAGCTATTTTCATTTCTCTTTCTTTCCTTTGTACATTAACGTTTGTTTTTTTTTTACACTGTCATGAAAGTGTTGAAAAGGCTCTTACTTACCCCAGAGAGTAGATGTTACCAGTGCAGTTTAGCTTTGACCAGCATGTAAATGTGACTGCAGAGTTTTCATAAATGCCGACCTCATTAAAAGGACATTCTTAATATCAGTAACTACAGCAGCTGAGCATTTAGAACACAACCTGCATCCTGATCTATTTTCCTTCCTTAACCATTTGCTCCTTGTCGGGTTCATAGAATAGCAAACTGGCCAATCAGAGGTATCCATCTGCAATTGAGTTCAACAAAGCCACTTGAATTGATACCACTGCAAACAAAATTCTCCCCCAGGGGAGTGGTATTTTTGCTTTACAAAGAAAATATTAACAATTAATTAACAGTTTTTCATGTCCAGCTCCGGGTCTGATCTTGTGAGCTGATACATGCATTCAGCTCTTAGTGAACCTAGAGGGAAGGAGAGGAAGGTGATGGCAAGTTGCAGATCAGATTCTTATGCAGAGTGTGCACAATGAAAGTAAATTCCACATTCTCACAAAGTAAATTCTTCCTGAATATTAATAGGAATACAGTTACATTTCTTCACATAAGTATTTAACAAAGGCAATTTTTAACAGCCTGGAATATGTTAGATAAACTTTATCTAAGTGCTAATAAAGGAATGCTTCCATTCAGATGCTAAGTCCAATATATGACATAGTAAGTGTCCTAAAAAATATATATTGCTTTATTGGGTATGTTTTTAGTTTTATTTGTTATTCAACAAAATACATTTCAAAACCAGTAATGAATCATTTAACAACTTCATTTGTAACGTGCTTAATATACTACTTTTTCTGCTTTCCCATTGAATTAGTACATTGGGTGATTTAGTGATTTCTGTTTGGACCTAGGCAATGTCTGTTAGGATTTACATCAAGACAGTAATAAAATTAAAACAATAAATAAGTGGTCTGACAGATTCTTTCAATATTAGCTTAATTCTTGCTCAGGCTTATCAGGGGCAATATTTATTATAAGCCTTAAGGGCATGGAATTAAAGCCCATATGAATTAGCAGAAGAATCCAAACCAGCAGTGGAAGTCGATTTCATGGCCCATGTGCTTCCTTGCATAGCTTAGTAGGAAGGTTATCTCATTAGAGCCAATAAAACAGCTTTGGGATAGATGGCAGGCAGCAAGAAAAGCGTGTTGGACATGCATGTGAAATATATTCTTAACATCTAGGGGCTGAAGTGCAAGAAGCAGCCTCCACAAGTTTGTGTCTCAACTTTTTATCCCGATGCACACACACTAAACTCATCCCAACAGCAGGTGATACTCCCACATTAACTGTCCATTCCCCCTCTGCTTCCATAATTAACTGTGGAAAAGTCTTTCTGGTGGTCTTGTAAAAGAAAAAATTGCAGTCTCAACAAAGAGAGCATTTTAAGTCAGGAGCCTGTTAGAGAGCCACTTGCAGGAGGGAAGCAAACACTTGTGAAAGGGCTCTTACTGCCAGCACTGTAATGGGGGTGGCTGTTGCCTGAGTGGATTTCATGTGAAGAGGGAATGACTGGAGGTTGGTTTTTCTCACATTTTGAGATTAGCATTCTCTAGATAGCACGTGGGTGCAGGACTCTGGGGTTGGTCTTCCCCAAAGGCCAGACTTTAAACCATGGACTGGCATTTTGAGACTTTCACAGGTGGAAGGAGGATGATTGATGCCTCTCTTTGGAGTTGGAAAGCTGGCTAAATCACCATGCTTTTCACTCTGTCTTTTCTCAACAGGTCTATTTGCTTTGATTTTGTGCTTTCGTGACTTGTTCTGTTAGAATTAAGAGTAGAGACAAAATTCATATTGCAGGAATTTCAATTCATTTTTTTTGTCTGGTTTTTACCTTTGTAAAAGGGTGCACAGGCTCTGAAATGCCTCTCTCTCTGCCTTTCTTGATGCCGTAGTCTAAAATGTGTCCTGTGTGACATTAAAACGTGCATTGATTGCTCGTCCTTTTCTAGCAGAGGTAGCACCCTTTGCAGAACAGTTCTTTGTACAACCTCCTCCTCTGGAAAACTAATACAGAAAACCTCCAGGGCAGTTCAACAAACCAAATGTATGAAATCTTCAGGCTCTTTTCCCAAAAATAGGCCCTTCGTCTATGTGCACACAGACATGTTCCTGTAAGGAAGTTTTCCAGAGACATATCTGACAAGCATTTCCTTCTGTGCTCCATGTAATGAATATCTTCTGCTTCATTGATTTGGGATCAGCAGTTCTTGCTTTAAACATGAGCTTGGACTTGTATTCCACTAACAGAACATTTTCATTCCGGGTTTCAGGAAACACCTTATGCAGGCAGGAATTCTTAACAAGTCTTGCAACACCCACATTTGACAAGTGTGCCTGGAGTAATTCAGATGTTCAGAAGTGAAGTTTGCTTCTTTTGCACCTGGATATAAGATCATAGCTTCACAAGGCTCCCACTAAAGGAAAGCACTGAAGTTAAAGATTTTTTTTAGCTGTCTTTAAGCTGTTGATCCTGTAGTAGTTTTTTGCCTTTTGAGGGAGTACACATGTAATTTCCCCTCACAAGGGATACTGCCTGCAGCACTGCCCTGCAAAGGAGCAGGAGGAAAGCGGCCACCCACTCTCTCAGTGTACCAGAAAGAAAGAGAGGCTCACAGAAGGACCAAAGCCTGGTGGTCTTCCAGCTTTTGAAATGTCAGTCATTCCTTCACTGACAGCAAAGGAAGGCTTGCAGTGTCACAGAATCACACAATATTCTGTGTTGGAAGGGACCCACAAGGATCATCATGGCAAACTCTTAAATGAAAGGCCCATACAGGGGGCAAACACACAACCTTAGAGTTAATATCACCATGCTCCAACCATCTGAGCTAATCTCAATATCATCTGATTTTCATCTGTTGGACAGAGGAGGAGCCCAGTCCAGTACTCCAATCATATCCCTCTTGGATTTGCTCCCAGTTTAAGACTTAAGTGCATATTGGTTGTGGTTACCAGCTTCAGGGAGTGCTTCAAGCACTCCTAATGCCATCACACATCTCCCTTATCAGTTTACCTTCCTCCACCTGCAAAGTTTTTGGTGTCACTCCTTTTCTTCTCAAGTGCAGTCAGTGAGTGTGCCCTCCTATTTACCCCTTGTATGATTTTGCTGTGAGCTTACAGTGGTTTATGTCCCAGAATAGGCAGATGAAACACTTCCTCCATAATTCTGCACATTCAGCATTAGGGTTGGATTCTGCTTCTTGTGGTGGTACTGGGCATCTCACTGACTTCAACAAAACCATGCTAGTAGTGAGGTGATGCTTGTGTTGTGTCAGAGGTCAGAATTTGGCACCTAATAACTTCCCCTCTAGGGAATGAACATATATATGTGTGTGTATATATATATATATGTATGTATGTATGTATGTATATGTCGGGCTTTTTTTGCTTCCCACCTACCTTTTTTTTGCACACTGCCTTGCTCAGGGAATTTCATAAATAAATTACTGATGATCTAGGCATAGAGGAGCAGACTGAGGAGTAGGATTTAAAAGTAGTTTGATGCCTGTAAAATGGATCATTTTCACAGTTAAACTATTTTTGCTCTTGTCTCAGAGGAATGTTGAAAGTGGAAGGAAAATGTTTTTGCAACAAAAATTATTGGCAATTTTCAACAAATAAAAAAGTATTGGAAGTACTTGGGGTTTTTTCTTTCTGAATTCTACCAGTGTGAAAGTTAAACCAAGATACATAGTTGTTTCCCCCAAATTCAGTTTCAATATCTGTATGTGTTCGTTGGACTCTGTTATTTATTTGGAAAATCGAAATTGTCTCTTTAAAAATGTAAATACAAATGGAAGACTTAAATAAAGGGCTTGCCTAGCTTTTAGAAAGCCTGTACATGAGCTAGTTTGAGAACAGGGAGCAGTCTAACACAGCAGTACAGGACCTGGCACAGGCTGCAAACTTTCCCAGGAAGCAGCAGGGCGGATTTACTGTGTGTGGGCATCCCCACACTTGCCTGTGATCAGTTGTTTAATCATGGCACTATTTTGTGACTGCCTGATGGCTTTTGCATTTTTGAAAGAAAACAGAAATGAATCAGATTCTCTTATGCTTCCATAAACATCCCAAATCCCACAAACTTCTACTTGGTCTCCCATGAGTCTCTGTAGCTATGAGGAACAGAAAAAGAATTGCTTACAAAATAAATGTATTGCAAGGTGAATCCAGCTCAGTGTTCTCTTGGTTCTCTTATCGGTTACAGGCCAGCAGTATCATTGCAGTAACTCACACTGAAGTTATGGGCACGTGAAGTTTTCAGTCAAACTTAAGAAAGGTCAGGTTAAGATGTTCAAGCATCAGTCCCAGGTGGTACTAGATCACGTCTTGTGTTGGCACTTGCTTTGGAGAGCCCAAGGCAGGTAGGAGCTGAGCTGGCAGATTCTCTGGGTTTGGCCCTGGAACTGTGATCTTAGACTGTGCCAAAAACTTGTGTTTTGATTAACTATCCCCAGTCTTCAGTCCTCCATTCATTCCATCCGCTGTGTTACGGCATCCGAACTGGGGGAGTGGTCTACCTGAGAATCTGTCCTCCAAAAAAACTGTAGGATGGGAGGGTTGTTCTTCAACTGAGTGGGTATCATTTGCCTGCACAACCAACTGTGTGGCCACAAAGCAGGCGCGGTGCTGCCACAGGAGTGAGCAGGGCCAGGGCTGCTGCTCTTGCAGAGCTTGCTACCTGTTATTTCCAGATGAAGAGGCTGTGGTATTTGCTGTGGGAAGAGAGTAGTCCATGGCTTTGGAGGATGTCTAGCAGGAAAGTCACACAGATACCCTTTACCTTCTCTTGGAGAGTGTCCTTTTCATGCAAAAACAGTTGGCTGCTGCCTTTCAGTTTTGCAGGTAACCTTTGCAGGCATTGCTATATCAAAGATTGCAGTTTAGATTAATCATATCTGTGTTTAGACCTATTGCTCTTTACACCATGATGGATGAGGGGAGACAGACTTTCTTGCCTGTTGAGTTTGAGGGTGACAGATCAACTGCTAGTCACTGCTCTCAAGCCTGGTAAACCACCCATCCAGTCTGCCCTGTTGTTTCACAATAGACTGCTTTTTTCTGTATTGAAATACCTAATGAAGAGGAAATTTAAACACACATTATATATTACTTCAATAAATACATTGAAAAGCATTTATGCACAAAGTTTTACCCTCTTTATTTTCTGAGGTTCATAGTAGAAGTTTTGTCTCAATCTGTGTTGCCACACTGCCAGATTACCTTTCAGAAGCCATGTTGTCTTACATAAGAATTGAGCAGTCCTGCAGCAGAACTACAGGTATTGACAGAGATGGTCCTGCACATGGAATCCAGGTATGCTAAATACTTGTATTTCATTCTTCTGGGATTTCAGAGCCCTTTATTTGGATGGGAGTTTCTATAGAATCAAGCTTCTTAGGAGTGAGGTGCCTGCAATTCTCTTCACATGCAAGGAGGTTAAATGATTCCTTGAATGACATTCAGGAAGTCCTTGTCACTCACTGTCCTTCTCAGCTCTGCTTCCCCTTCTGTTGTCCTGCCATGGTCAGAGATGTCTGATGTTTATCAGAGATGAATATGTTAGTTTAGGCAGGCAAGGCTGTTATAAATAAAGTATGAATTTGTAATTGGAATTGATCCCATTTTTGTAGCTGAATGAACTGCCACCTCTCTGCTCATCTGCATAGCCTGGAAGTTTTCACATTTTTAAATATTTTTTACAGGAGTCATTTAATCTAATGTATTTTATTGTATTGGGAGAATGAGTAGAAACATGAACATAGTTGCTTTCAGCAGTTCAGCTGATGAATGGTAACTCAATAATTCTCTGTAGCTCAAGCATCACAGTATGTGAGCTCACTTCAATTTCATTTTGGCTTCATCTGCAATTCTTGAGATACTCTTCTTGGTTCCTAGCAAAAGACCAGCTGGTTCTTTCTGTTAGTGCTTTGCTTCCTTGAACCTGCTCTCAGTGCTGCTTTTCATCTCCTAAAACCAAGAGTGCCTGGTTTCTACACATTTGAGAAGACAGAGAGAAGGCAGGCATGCTTGTCCTGAATGGAATGGCAAACCAGGTGGACATCATGGTTACTGTGTGTACATTGGTATGTTTGTAACACAAGAGAGGGTAAATTTTCAGCGAAGTATGAGTTTGGTTCATTTCCTGATGGAAGCAAGTCTCTACAATTTCATTGCAAGTCCATTCACTCTTACAGTGGTAACCTTTGCAAGCCACACAACGCCTCAGCTGGGACGTCTGCAGCCCAGTGCATGGAAGGCGTAGGGGGCTTTATGCACAAGCCAAATTTAGCTGTTGTGATCATTTGCTATCAGAACTCCAGTGTGAATGGATCAAATTCATCTGGATCAACTTGATCTTTTGTGGTATTCTGTTTGAAATATGTAATGGTGGAGGGTCCTCCATTTCTCAAAGGTTGTTAAATGGGTTGGAAAGTAAAAAAAGAAAGGCATATCAAAGGTCCTAGTAACATGAAGCTGAAAGAGAGGTGCCAAATACAAACTCTCCAAAAGAGATGGAGTTGTGAATCCTCTCCAAGCTCCTGTGTTTCTTGGTTTGTGTGATGTTTCCAGGGGGTTACAAGTGAGGGTGGCCATGAAGTTGGTACCTCTGTGCTGAAAGTACTTCTTGGTTAGTTTTCTATCTCATTTCCTTTCAATTTCCCACAAAACTTTAGTTGGCTCCATGTACAGGCTTTGCAGCTCAGTGCCAGCAAATGCCAAGCCAAAATGAAAGTAGAAGGAGAAAAAAAAGTGAAAAGCCAGAAAAAGAAGACTGAGAGTAGTTTCCATTTAAAGGAAAAAAAAATCCAAAACCCCAACTACTAAATCTGTAAGGGCTGTAGAGTGTCCATGTGTAATGGTCATGAATGTTACACTGCTCAAGACAGCACTGCAGCTGGGAGTGGATCTTTTAGTGGTGAGCATGCACGGACATCTTCAGAAGAAACTCAATTTGTATGTAATACTGTCAGTGTGCCCTTTGAGGGAGATCTCTGAAGAGGTGTATTTGTTAGCAAATGTTCCTTCTCCATCCAGTTTGGCCGCGTTTGTCCCCTTCCCACATGCTGTAGAGCACCTGCAGAGACCAGCTCTCCCCTTTCACAGCAGAGGGAGCGAGGAAGGTGCAGGTGCCCCTTGCTCCGTGTCCTGCTGCTCTGTGCTGCACTGCAGGCTGGTGCTCCATGTGCAGGGAACCTTCATCTCCGAGAGCCCTGGCACTGCATCCCTGAGGTCCCACAGGGAGCACTTCAGGGAACTGCTGAGACACTGAACATTCAGACTGAACCTGTGGCTTAATAGAAGGGTGAAAAATCATAAAAAGGAGTACTCTGCTGTATCTGCCTCTTTCTTTTGCAGTATTTTTAAATGGCTGAGTTGTGCCAAGATATACAAGTTGCCTTTGAAACAATTTTTAAGCGTAAATGTGACATTTCCTCCACTAATCATACTTCCTTCAGATGAAAGATAATAGAGTTGTCTGACTAGCTCAGCCCTGGGTCTTTGCTGGAGTAGTTACTCCAGAATGAATTAGATCTATAGTGGTGGTTTTAAAAATTATTTTCTTTTTCTTTTCTTTCTGTTAAGTTCTAAGCTGATTTAGCATCTCAGTTTGAGTGTGAAAATACTCTAAAAGATGGAAGATCAGTGATTTATATGTAGTACCTAACATCCTTCTGCCCAGTCCTCATTTTATTTTGAGTTGATGTCATAAGAGATACTTAAGTGCAGAGAATGTACTGTATTTTTTTCTCAGAACATTAAAAATCCATGCTAATTTCATTCCTGCTAATTCTCAGTCTCAGAACAGCTTTAATTAAAGTATAAATGACACAATATTGTTAGTGTGGATGGCATGTAATTGGGGCTAATGTTTTTTTATTATTAATTTTTTATTCTTGAAAATTCAAGAATGAGTGTGCTCATTTCCATCTTCTCTAACCAAAAGCGAACCACTCAATGCCTTTAGCCAGATGGATTTCAGAGCAGCCCAGTCTTATATGGTAATGACTCAACAACTTACTGAACCCAGTTAACAGCTTTATAGATCATGACTCAAAGTATCTCGTAGTTAAATTTTGTAACAGTCCCACTTAGATAATCTCACATCCTCCATGTAACTGTTCATAAAAGGCAGTCATGCCTTCTCTCAGCAAAGGAGTGATTCACCATTAATATTTCTAAGTCTTGATCCTCATACCCTACTTTTTTCCAACCTTGCTTTTCAGTGTCCAAAAGCTACCAGTCAGCACCAGGCTGATGTCCCACGATAAAGGGGAATAGTTAAAGGCAATGATTTTGAGCAGATTAGTCTTTAATGGCAGTAACTTCTTAAGCATTTTCATGATAGTTGATGAAATCTCGAGAGAATGAGCTTCCAAACACAGACCTCCTTTCTGAGGATGTGTATTATGTTCGTCAGAAGTGACAATTTCACTTGCACAGAATGAAATCTGTACTAGAACAGAGGCCCTGTGAAGGACCCTACACACCTAAGATCAGCTCAGAGCAGTGACCTCAGGCCTATCTGATGGCAAAAGACTTTGCAGTGTTGCAAAGTTCAGCTGTCATAGTAGTTTTTGCTTACCTCTTCTCATGCTGTCCTGAACACATTCATTCATTTCCTAACTAAACTGGTGTATCATCATTTTTAAGGAAAGGATCTTACTGGTTGCTTCTGCTCATCAGTTTTAAAAACATTGCTACCTAGGGAGCTGTCCCTCTTGTTTTGTAAAACGTCAGCTGAATCCTAAGTTGGCAGAAAGAGATGTCATCCCATTGCCTTCAGTGGGAATAGGTCCGAAGCTCGGACTCAGCAACTTTTGGGGACAGCCAGACAGGGATTTTTTCCTCTCCCTTATATCTGAGTCTCATTTTGATGTATAGCACGGTTTTAGATGAACTTGGGGAAAAAAAAGGAGGATGTGCATTAGTGTTGATATGGATTCAGTGAATTACCAGCTTGTGATTTTAGTGCCTGTTTTCACATGTGTTTTTCCTGGCAGCCTAAGTCTTGCTCTGTGCTGTTCTCATCCCTGCACTGTGCTGACTGAGTGGCTGGGGTGGCCATTCAGTGACCTGGACTGGGAATTTGGTTGTTTTTCAGCTCCATCAGCTTGTTAGTGTGGTTCAACACATGTGCAGCCACTCAGGCACATGTGCTGGTTTAGGTGCAGTAGGGCAAATATGAGAAGCAGGGAGAAGCACACGGAGACAGGATTAGAGAAGGATTTGTGCAAACAGCACTGCTGCTCTAGTTTTATTGCCTCACACAGGTGCTACTGAAATGCTTACCCAGTGTTTGTGGAAAAGAAAACAGATACAGACTCAACCTTTAAAAAACAAAAGCAGCAACAAAACTGAAAGACTGATCCAACACAGTATGGATCTAACCATGAGCTTTGTAGGTGGATGCTGAGCCTCATCCAGGTTCTTTCCATGTTTCCTTGTGGAGTTTCTGTGATGTGTTATGAGATATACAGAATCAGAACTGAGATCTGTTGAGATACAGGAGACTAAACTTGTCGCTGCCAGTGCAGATGTGCCAGTAATATAAGAAAGCTTTCATCCAGTTTAGAAGTGCTTATAAATGTTTTGACTGCCCTATAGCTGTCCAGCCCCATGCAACCTGTGCTTTGGACTGGTGCTTCGACTTCTGTAATGAGTTTATTGCAGTCAGGGGTGAGATTCTTTTTACCTTTTCCCAAGTGGATGCTAAAGTAAAATCACAATAGTGTCAAGTATCATGATATACTGTGGATGAAAAGTGTGTGGGTTCCAGGAACAAGTTCTGCAGATGTCTCTCTCTCTTTCTCTACTTTGTGCTGCTCAGCAGTCTGATTTTACTGAGTTGTCCAAACTGTCTCTATGTCTTCACCTTTTGGTAGAGACTACAGTGCAAAATGTCACAGGGTTATTCTAGTCTCCATCTTCTCCTCAGTAAAGGCTACAGCGTAATTTCTGACGTCTCTTCCACTTTAGGGAAGTATATTCTTTCACTGAATGAGCACACATGGCACCTGTGTTGGCTCAGCCATCCCTGCAGAGAGATGGTGTCACTGTCTGGGGAGTTTGTCCATGGGAGCGCTGTGGAGAGACACGGTGGATGCAGAAGAGAGCATGAATAGCTCTACAACCCTCTCAGCACTCAGTGTCCAATAATTTTCATATTCTTTGGTACTGAATGTGTTTTGAAACATAGTAGAACACCAGCTATCCTGGCTAGATGTCTCAAATTAGGCAAAGTAGAGAACAAACTCTACTGATCTTAATAGAAGGAACCTCCTTGCGGACTCTTGGCAAGGCAGCTGTTCAGGTGTAGCTCCCTATAATCTCAGAAGGAACATCTCCTTCCTTGTATGTTACTGTAGTTCAGGTGAAGAAGGTCTACAAGCAGAGATGATGGTGTAAGGCCATGCCACCAAATTGTTGCATCTAATGTGTAATACCATACATGTATAAATAGTCATGTCTTTTATAACTCTAAGGTCAGTAATGCAAGAATAACTTGAGTTCATTTCCGTTAGTGATCTGAGTTAATGGTTGCTCTGTGTGACCTACACTGAATTAGCTAAAAGTAAGGCAGCTTTGTGGGACTGTCATGCAGGAGTCTGTGGCATGTATGAGTCTTTCTGCTGTGATTCAGACAGTCATGTCAAGAATGTGATCTCTTTTTGAGGAGAAAGAAGAGTATACACCCTCAACTTGGTTAAGAAACTCTCCAGTTCAGGGAACAAGAGACTGCAGTACTTTCAAAGTAGTACATGCCCCCATTAAGCCATTCTTTGTTACTATAAAGGATAAGTCATAAATAGTTCATTTGTTACTTGACAACTTCAAATTTCATGTAAGAACAGTAGAACACATATGCAGTGGCACTTTTATGAGATCAACATTTAATCCCTGAAAATGACTTAGTAAATATCAAGGTTTCCCAAAAGCTAGTGGTCTTGTCAGTCCAAGCAAACTTGTGAGGGTTAATAAAAAAACTAGCCTTTCGAGCAATGGCTGTGAATGTATCACAAAATCACAAGATATTCTGAGTTGGATATACACATTTACATACACATATTCTTATACAAGTAGAAGGGGTTATTATGGGGGCTTCTCATTCTGTGCTGCCAAGGCAGCATAGGTCAGTAAAATGAAAGGCGGCCCCTTCCTCACAGCTATTGTCTACATAAGGAACAGGCTCAGTAAGTGAATGCAGAACAGTGAGTGAGAATGGGGAGGGCAGGATAACATGTAGGAATATGAGGGAAACATGGCTGCTTATTCAGAGCATTGTATTGAGGCTCCACAAGTTGAGATTTCTATGTGTTTCTATAATGTGATTAGCTGATCTGCAGTATATCCTAGGACATACAGTTTCCTCTGTTTTTTTTCAGTCTCACCACCTGCAACAGGGCAAAAAGTTGATCAGCTTCCAAATCAGAAGGCTGTAGTCCCCAGAGTGGGGCCAACCAGGCAATCTTGATTTAAGGATTGGTGTCTCAGATGTCTCCTAGTCCCAAAATTGCTTTGGGGTGAAGAATCTCAACAGACTTGTTTGCAACATTTTGTTAGAAGACTTCATTCTTATTTTAAGATTGTCTGTGGTTTAATGTGAACTTGGAAAGCTGAAAGCAAAGGGTTAACCTCTTGATAAAAACTCAGAAAAGTTTAAAAGAAAGAATGTAGTTCAGCCTATCAAAGATATGCAGCATCTTTTGTGGCTGTTCCTTAGAGCTTTCCTAAGGCATGAATCATCCCTGAAGCAAATGGGACAAGCAGTTGAGTGACATTCTCCCTTTGGGATGCTGTCTTATAGAGTGGACTTTTCTGGGTTGTTTGCTTGTTTGTTTGTTTGTTTTGTTGATTTAGGCAGTGAAAGGTAACTGAGCAGCACTTTGCTTTCCTGGGTGCTCTGTTTCAACATTGGCCTGTAGGACTAATTGATAGGGTTGCTGGTCTAAAGAGGTTACATCACTTTCAGGGGGTAAACAAATACATGACGTGTGTTAAGTTGGAGCTATAGGAAGCTATCTTTGCTACTCAAGTAACTTTCTGTATTTTAAAGACTGTTACATTATGTTATGCTAAAGAGTTGAAGAGTACTGCCACCTAGTTCATCCTCCTACTCCAAAGCAGGATCAGCTCTACTTATAGCATTCCTGACAGACACTTGTATAACCAGTCCTTTAGGACCTGCAGCAAAGGGGACTCCAACTGCCTTTCCAAGTGAATTTTCAAGCTGAACATTTCTGCAATATGAGCTCATTACTTTTGTCTCCAGCTGCTTGTGAATGTTGATGAAAGATTATTACCTAACTCTGTGCAGCAGCATTTTAGCTATTTAAAGCATGTCTTCATGCTTTCTGTTCTTTAGGCTGAGCCACCTATATTCTCTCAGTCTTGCCTTCTAACTTGTGTTGTCTAGCAACGTCACAGGTTCACCTTCAGCTCATGGTTCTGTGTGGTCCTGAGATGCTTTGTGCAGTGCTGCTGTATGTCCAGCTTTCACTTGGTCTGGTTGAACTGTATCCTTCAGCTTTTTCAGTTTGTCAGGATTATTCTAACCTTGCCTTCAGTTACACTTGCTATTTTACCCAGCTTAATGTGATATGCCAGTTAACAAACACTCTGCTGTGTCATCCCTTCCATTAGTGAAAGTGCTTCATCATCCAGGAGCCAGGTTGAAGAACCCTACAAGAATGATCCTTCAGATTTGACTGAACTGGGGATAACTGCTCCCAGAAACAACAAATTATTGACAAGTACTACAGCTACTTGCAAGATCAGCTTTTTGTAGTAATCATCAGTATTGATCACCAGTTTTCTCATCTACCTATATGCAGTTCCCCCTATGGTGAAATGTTTAGGAAGACAGATTTTTAATACCTAATTTTATGAACTGGATTTAGTATTTTTCTTGGTTTTTTTCACTTTTCATTATAATGCTTTAATTTTTTTCCTAAAACTTTTCAGCTTTGTCCGAAACTACTTGAGGCTGCCAGTGGAACCATGTTTTGTGACATGTTGATCTTAGACCATTTTTTATTACCTGGTTAACTCAGTGTGAAGATGGACACACCTACACATACACCTATTCTCCATACTACTTCCTGCAATTTATTCACTTATTCACTTAGATTTAATCAATACATTAATGTTTTCTATTTTTTTTTCTTTTTTTTGTTTTTTTTTTTTTAATTTCTATTGTGTGCTTGCAAATCATTTCACAGATTCACAGAATAATCTGAGTTGGAAGGGACCTACAAGGAGCATCGAGTTCAACTCTTAAGTGCATGGCCCATACAGGGATCAAACCCACAACCTTGGCATTATTAATGCCACACTCCAACCAACCGAGCTAATTAGCTACACCAGAGTTTTTCTGGGAAATTAAAGTAAAAGCAAATGGTTCATAGTTTCTGTGGCTTCCTAGCTTTGGGGGTTTTTTTTCCATGTCTGAAAATAAGCACTCTGACCTTTTTGAAATCTTATTTGTCCTCTGTGAACTCTCAAAGACAACACAGATATTTCTTCTGCTCATTCCTGAAGTGCTTTAGGGCAAAGTTCATGTCTTGGACATTTTGAGAACATTGGTTTACAATGATGCTCCCTGTGAATTCCCTATTCTGGGCTGAAGTCTTATTCCTTCTTTGTTGATATTAATTCCTGCTAGTGGGAGGATTACTTGGCCTTTTTTAGTAAAGTCAGAGCAAAAATGGTATTTTGATCTTCCTAGTGTAATGCCTCAGTGGCTTGCTTTCCATTTTTGAGTGGCAGGCCAATAATTTTGTTTTACTCACAGAATGATACATTTCATTTTGTGCCTTTTAATCTTCATGCCCACAAGGTGTTTTATTGCATGATGCTCATATTATCTCACTGTAGGAGGTGTTCACTATGCATACTTCCTATCATATACACATTTTTTATTTTCATAAAGAGCAACCATAATATTAAAGGAGCAACACGCCAAACATGGCAGCTAGGGTTTTCCAAACTAATGGTCATTTTGGCAGCTGTGAAAGTTCTGACCAGTGCACCTCATTGGCATATGTTGTCATCTTTTGGCTAGTTTCAGTAGTGCTGCAACATTTTCCCCATCATTCCATTTAAAATAACCAGGAAAACCTCACCTACAAGATCCAGACTCTTTGTCTCTCATCGTGGTCCAAATATATTACCTGTACAAATGGGATCTGGCAAGAGGAAAGTTTAACAGCGTGACAGTTTTCCTATGTGTTAACAGTAGTTTAATCTGCTGGCCAGTAGCTTTCCTTACTCTGAGGACTTTCTCTGAGTTGTCTTCCCAAGGCAGCAGCTGTCAGAAAAACGATGAGAACAGGTTTCTTGTGGCTGTCTGTGTGGAACCATTCTATCCTCAGGGAGGGAAAGTGGTGGATTTCTGCATCTCCAAAACAAATCCAGTTAGCTAGATTAAGGCTCGTAAAACCTGACAATTCTGAGAGGAAAAATAACTTATGAACTGGAAGGACATAGCAAGCAACACTTAATTGTGCAAGTTGGCTTCAGGGTTTTCACCAGCTTTGACAGATACTGTAAGCAGCCCCATTGAGGAACCCCCTCTATTTGCACACACATCAGCTACAAAGAGGGGCAAGTGATTTCTTTTAACCTCTGCTTTCTGTTTTAAAGTCCCTCTTGTCTTCTAGTCTCATGTTAACTCAGCTTTTCGTGCTGACTTCTTGTCCCCATCCTGTTTTCTCCTGGTTTGGGCTTAGTTTATCAGTTAACAAACAGCAAATTTGGTTATCCTGATGTTGTCTCTCCACTCTTCCCTGCCCTGTCCATTCTATATGGGATGAGTTGCTTTTTCCTGCCATAGCCTGTTCTGGTTTCCAGGACTGCTGTACAACTTGCAGAAGTGAAGGGTGACTGGAAATGTGAGTGCATGGGAAGGGTAACCTGAAAGAAGTGTAACTCAGAGGGTCTGTGCCTGCACTTATTCAAGCCCCCTCTCTCTCATCAATTTGCTGTGTGACATTGGAAAAGTCATTTAGGTTCTCAATCTGAGTCCAGAGCCATGTTCATTTTTACTTCAACTCACAACAAGTGTAAAAGGAACTTGAACACCTACCTCCTGGACCTGGTGAGGACAAAACCACTAATCTCAGTGACAAAATCTATACAAGTGTCTGAAACAACATCCAGGCTTTCCCATGCACTTGTCTGTCATCTAGACCCTGATTCCTGCTAGTGCTCAGTGGAGATACATCCAAACCAGCTGTCACTGCCATCCATCTTCATTTCTTAGAAGAATGAATTGTTTTAAATTCTCATATAAATTCCCTTTCTACTTCATTATGAAATATGTTTTAATTTGACAGCAATGTTATTTTTAGTAATACTTTTTGTAGCCTTTAGTATTAACATCTAGTTGGCAGAAAAAAACTGCTAAATATTTATACTTCTTGTCTTTGATCTTTCACTCAGAAAGACTGAAAAGGTATCACACTTAACATTTTTATTATAAATATTTTAGGGAGCATTTTAAAGAGTCCAAATTCACCTCTCATGTTGGATTTGTTCGGATTATTGGGATGGGTTGTCACTCTTAAGTACAGGTAGCACTTCAGTTGCCGGTGGTTGGAAAGTTTAGAGTGATCCTGCTGTGGCTGAGGACCAGGAATGGAATCATTAACATCAGTGTTTGATAGGAGGAGGACCAAAGCTTCTTCCATCCTCTTCCTCGCATGCTGGGGCTCAGAGGGAGGTGGATACAATGTCTTTGCACAAGAGGCACAACAACTCTACAAACAGTGTGTCTTCCAGAGCTGCTCTTTGCAAACAGGTTGTGTCCCTCATCCTTTCCCGTACAGCCAGTTGCCCAGGAAGGGCATGACAGGGTTGTGAATGAGATGCTCAAGGCACAAAGTTCTGCCAGAACCACAGAGCCCGTTGCTGCCAGAGATACCTTCTTCTACCGCTAAATTGCCAGGGATTTAGGAGGTCAAAAAAAAAGTGGAAAAAGCAGGAGAGCTAGCAATGGCAGAAAATATGTTGATTTATTATGGATTTACTCACTCAAAATGTGAATTTTTCTGTAAGAATTTTCTGTTTGGTAGCCAGCATGCTTCAGCTGCCAGCACTACCAGGACTTCCAGGTAACGCCTCCTTCTGTTCTCCTCAGTATGTCAGGATCAGCTATGCCAGCCAAGTTTCTTTTCCAGAGAGAGGGGATGATCCATCACAGGAGCTTTTTGCCTTGGCCTCTCATGGGAAATGCAGTCCTGCTATGATTTCTGAACTAAACAGGGAAGGAGAAAGGCAAGAAGCTTAGATGGCAATTCCCCCAAGATACAATATCCAAATCAAGTTATTTTGTTCTTTTGTTTGCTCAGTTAGAGAATGTTTAAGTCTCTAGTGGTCAATTTTTAAACAACAAATAATGAAAAGTATTACTCCTTGCATTTTCTTTCGGTGAAAACAAGATTAGACTTTGAAAAGCCTTTGACATGAACCCTTTTCAGTCAAACCTAGGCAAAGTGAAGCAAAATAAAACCCTGAGCTGTTCACAGAACAGATGTTCTGTCCTGTCTCATGCTGAAACTATAGTTTTTTCTTACTTTCAGCATCCAATTATTTTTCTATGCTTAGTACATAAAATTAAGCCTCAGATACTTTACCAGTCAACCTTCTCTTATTTGCTACCACAACGTAGAAGTTATTTCACTGGATTTTGTATGTGTGCCAGAAAGTTTTCTTTTCTCACCTTTATTCCACCTGTGCAGTCCTTGTATCCTTTCATGGTGGTAACCCTGAAGAAAAGATAAGGGTTTGTACCCTATTCTGAGTCTCACAGGTTTGCACAGGTTCTGATCTTTCTGTGCATGGCTTTCTTTCATTGCTCAAAGGCTCAGCCTTGGGAAGTTGAGAGGCTCGTTTCCTGTGTAGTGTTGAATTTATCTGGCATGGTGAGTGCTCTGGGGTTACTCTGCTGACAGTAAGGCAAGTCTTGCAGATATTCAGGCTCTTGCCTACTCTTGAATCTTCCTGTATTTAGAGCAGGGTTTGGAACTGAATCACTTGATGGACTGGTGAGACCCTAAAAACGGAGGAGGCCCGGTGTGAAGTGAATGCATAAAGTTCACCTTGCAAGAGGGACAACTCTCAGTCACATCCCACTTTAAATCCACATGAAGTGGATTCGTCAGTATTGGCATTGATCAAATATGATGGGAATTCTGTCCCCTGAGTTTGAGAGATGATTTTCCCAAAGAAATGGAGATTGGAGGACAAGCAGGCATCACCGATGCTGGAATCCACCCACCCCCTTGAGAAATGGTTTCATACATGCTTTACAACCATTGATCATTGCCTTCTTCAAGGAATCAGTGAGTCACTGTCTTTAAAATTAAAAGAAAAAACACAATTCCAAATCCCAAGGCTTTGTAGGTTTTTTCTGCCCTATGGTGGCAGCAAAAGTCTGTGTCACAGATTATGATCCTGTGGGTACTCTAGATTTTTTTTTTTTAGTATAATGGAGCATGGTACTTTTCTTCTTCACCCTAGTGATATTTCATTGCTGCCTGCATGTAATGGATTCCATTACTTCTGATGCTGTGAGACTTAAGAGCTTTTTAATAGGAAGTGCTTGGATCTGAGATGGGTTGTCTGTATCCTTGGCTGGTTACTGAGAGGACTGTAACAGTGCACAAGGGAAATATTCTCTCAGTTTCTTGTATAACTCAGTCTGTTTACAAGAGTTCCCTCTGCTTGGGGGCTGGCAGAAGAGAGCCCTGCATGGCTCACGGTTAGTTCTTTTGTTGGTCTCTGTCAACAAACCAAGGTGATCTGTTGAAATAAGAAAAGGTCTTTATGGGCCAAAGTTCTCAACCAAAGCTCAGCTAATTGCTTGAACTGTTCCATTAAACATTTAGTGAGTACCTTTAACAGATAGGAAACTTTCAAGTGGTGCCTGTGAAATATTTTTTTTCAGTATTTATCTATTTGTATCTGTTCCTGCATGCAAGAAATTAGTTGATAGATTTAGGCAGAAAAGGAAAATAATGATAAAACTTTTGAATTAATCCAATGTTTTTGAATATTGGACAATTACTTAGATAGTACTTATGGCTATCTAACAGTGTCCAGTGACTGAGAAGCTGAAAAGTTTCCAAGTGCTTTCATTTTTCATCCACTTTTCACTATCTTATCTAGAAGATGCTATTTATGTCATTTGCCATTGTATCCCATACTGTGCTCTTTATCTCTCTCAATAATCTGGCTATTAACAGGATTTTGACTTCTTTTTTTTCTTTCTACATGAAGAGAGAAGCTTAAAATGGAATTAATGCTAAAGAAAGAATGAAAAGGTCAAGCAGCTTTAAGGTTTGGTATTCAGATACAGATTTCACCAAGTCCAATTAGAAAAGAGCAGAAAGTCCATTACTGTCTCAGTTTTGTGAAATAGAAGAACAATATTTCGGTCCAATCATCAGTCAGTGAACATGCATCTCTTTTGAAGTGACCACTAAAAAAAAATTCCAATAAAGTTGACCCTCTCAACATGGGTATCTTGACCTGAACTATCTTTGGAGCTGAACCACCCTTCTGCCAGGTGTCAGCTGGAGAAGGTATGCAAGAGAAATAACCATTTCCTGCTTTCTGTGGGTTTAAAATAATTCTTTCATCTGGAGGTGATCTAATGCCTTTCACTGGCATCAAAATCACCTTAAACAAAAACATGTCACTTTTTAAGAATGTGCTGGATGTACAATGTGCTCTTCCAGAGAGATGAAGTATTAGCATTTGAAAGGACTGATGAGAATGCATATTTTGGAAAGACCTTTGTTCCGAGAATTACTGCTATATTCTATGTGCATATCGCCATGGTAATTGAAATATTTGCCACTGATGGTAAGGCATACAGCACAAGCCTTTTGCCATTTTCCATGATGTGGTTTCTAGCAAAGAGTGCTATTTGTCAATTTAAAATTTATGGTAGGATATTTAGCAGTTGTGACTACTATCATAGAGGTGGATGTGGTTTGAAAGCATGAAACAAAAAGGAACAGGTAATTACATCTTCTTCTTCTTGCAGTTTAATATTCTTCCCCATTCCCACTTAAAACGTGAACCATTCTGTAACTGCTAGAGCCACAAAGCAAAACCAAAGCTGTGCTCTCTGCATGGCTTTGTCAGTTAGGATGCTGGTAACATGAAATAGTTTATCCATTTCTCACCATCATCACTGCTTTTGGGACATTGTTGCAAACAAAACTAGCCTTTCTCTTCCCCGATGTCATTCCATGCATGTGACCTCTGTGCAGGGTGTAGCAGCCACTGAGTACTGTTGAAGCTTTATGTAAGGGAATTACTTGATGATCTTTTGAGGGCATATAGGATACACGTTTCCATGGCAGGGAGACCCTCAGAGAACCTCATTAACATGACTCACTTAACAGAGAGAAAAAAAATCTCAAATGCTTGCACTACCATGTGTGTAGATCTTTCATTTTAAATAGTATTCTGTAGGAAAAGGTGCAGTATAGATATCATGGTGAGTAGTACTGCTTAGTGAACTGCTCGGGATACAAAAGGGGATGGTGCTCTTTTTTGCTGTTTCATGCTGTGGCTGATTGTCATCTCTAGTTTTCTGTTCCTCAAAGTAAATCCAGGTCTCTAGAAAAATGTCTGGTTCTGTGTTGTCCTCACTGCATAAGAGCAGGGATAACCTCCATACAGAACTCTCTGTGCTTCTGTGCTTTATTTAAGGCAGATGGAAAGTAGAATACTGTTAAAAGGTAAGGGGTTTCCCACTCAGTGCTGCCCCTTTTATCTCCCTCTTCCAGTATAGGATGGAGAAATTTTCACTTTTGTTATGATGTTGCATGTGGAAGAGATAATTGCCAATGCCAGACATTTATTCTTTATGCAACACTTTGGTTACCAAATGACCTTGTGGTTAGTCTTATGTAATGCATGAGACAGGTTCCCTGGAACACTGAAGTGTTTTGCTGTTGGTAGCTCCTGGGATCAGCTTTCTAGCCAAGTTGCATTTGAAGCGTCTTTCAGTGGTTTTCCATACAAGAAAATCTAACACTTGTATTAATTTTTGTTGACTAACACACCCTTTCATTCTAGCCCAGGTGCCAGGGTGAGGTAGCTTTCACATGGGTTTTATTAGACTAGTGGCTGACTAAGACCCATTAATTTCTTGTCGTGCTTAGGCATCAGGCTGAAATACCCAGACATATCTGATCTTCAGATGGACCCTGTGCAGTGACTCTGACCTGCAGGGAGCAGCTCCCTAGCCCGTGGAGGCAGCTGTGTGCCAATTCCTGAAAATCACGAGGCAAAAGCTCTTTCCTCCAAAAATCATACCAAAGTGCATTAGGCATTGTTCCTCTCCAGTGTTTGTCCAGTCTGCATGCTGCTTCCTCCTGTGGCATCAGAATAAATCCCTGTCTTCCTTCTCCCTTTGAGCAGTGCTTCAGAGTATTCTCTGTGTTTGGTTACCTGAAAGCCGCAGGCTGGTGCAGAGAAGACTTGTGACACTGAGATCAGCTGAAGCCTAATGGGAGAGGAGTCCGCGTGACTGCAACTGCATGAACTTGTCTGGCAGTGCACTGTAGGTAAATAAAGCCCAGTGTGCTCACTGTTAAGCTTCTACATTTTTTCCTCTTTTTTTTTTTTTTTTTTTCTTTTTTTTTTTTTTTTTTTTTTTTTTTTTTTACCCCGTGAAGCTGCTGTTGCAGGTTTCGGCCTCAAAATTTTGTGTCTCAGGATAGAGAGCCACTGCTTCTGTATCGTCAGGCTGCAGCATGACACGCAGCAGAGACTTCATTATGCATTAGCAGAGCCATCTTTAAGGTAGGCAAACACTCTGTGGCTCTGCAGAACAAAAGAGAAGTGAGAAATGGAATGAGCAAAGGTATTATTTGTTGACAATAATTGTTTCCATTTGCAGTGGATGGCAGGGATTAATCACAGTGTTTTAGTACTTTATTTGGGAGCAGGGGAAATACTAGGGGAAGGAAGAGCCGAGAAGATCTGCCTTGAAAAGTTAGTAATAGTACACTGGAAACCATGCTTAAGGTTTTGAAACTTGCAGTGTGTCTTTTATTGAAATAGCTTTGAACCCTTGTTATACTCCTTCTTTCTAATTAGTAACAGAGATGGAAATAAGCCTAGCTAAAAGGTGGGAGGAAAATGTAGCATACAGTGTAGCATCCATGTTATGTAGAGTTATGTGGGGTTATGTGTAGCCAGCCATGTGTATTAGTAGTTACAACTTCATTTTTTGCTTATGATTAAATCTAGATTAATTGCATTTAATGCGATCTCCATTTTAGTTCTCTCATACCAGTGCTTAACTTCAGCTGCAGCTATCAGAATCCTAGTCCAGTGCTGTTCTCTACAACCACTACCCTTTCCTGATTTAAATACCTCCTAAAGCTGCTGTTTTTCCACAACACCCACAAGAAACTATTGTCTGCCATGGTCTGCCATATTTAATTTGGTATGGAATGAACTGCTCACTGCAGTGGAGGGAGGGGAGACACAGAAACACCTAAGGCAGGAGTAATTGTCACTTTCATTTAACCAAGGCCAGTGAAGAAGCAGTAGTGTAGCTACAACTACCACAGCTTCCACCTATGTTAAGCAAACTTGTGTTTACATCACATTAAATGATGGTAATGGATTTTCTATCATGTGCTATATTCCCAATGTTTGCAAAACTTCAGGATTAAGCCTGTGACTGTACACCTTCTAAATAGATTTTCAGCCAAAGCAATTTGCAAATGTTTTTAATCAGGTGTGTTCCTGTAGCACCTTTAAAAACAAATACTAAGGATAGCTCTAAGGATATTTTGCAGCCTGGTTTTGAAAATCGGTTCTGTTGAGCTCTGATGCATTATCCCTCTCTCTTACTCAAATTTCTTACTGGCAATGTAGCATCCGACCAAATCCTTTTTACTCCATTTACTTGCTTCCCCCAGGTTTGTCCTCTTGGCTGCTTAGAAGAGGTGGAGCAGAGCAGAGCAACACCTTTCCCACAGTTACACCTCCCCTTCTGTTCTCAAAGATCACTTTTCTGCAGCATTTAACCTGCACACAGGGAAAGCTCCTGCCTGGCTTTTAGCAGTTAACTGCAGTCAGCTTAACACTCTATGAAATGCAGTTTGCCCTTTCAGGTGCTAGCTAGATTTAACTTGCTTTATCTTCAGAGCACACGAAAAAGGAGGAATGCTTTAATTAGAAGTAGCTTTTTTGTTGTGAACTGCCAGTGAGAGCAGGGTATACTTCCCAGCCTTGTTGGGTGGGACAAAATTGGTATCAAATAGTTGTTCTGAGGTAAAAATTACCTGTGCCTTTTTCTAGTAGGATTTGAGGTTGAAATGAATATCGTGAAAGTTATCTTTATGAATGAAGCAATCTAACCTTAGATTTAATCAAATAGTCATAAACATAAACCTGGTTCTAACATGAAGCAATTTTCAGGAGAAAAATGACCCAAAGCTTGCTGACTGCCTTTGCGTGCCATTAAATGCAGAGTTCTGCCAGGCTGGGAGCTTCTTCTGCCTGGTACTGACTGGTTTCCCATTATTTTTGCCCTCAGATTTTCTCTCTTTCACTGAAGTGAGTGTTCACCTTTGAAAGGAGAAGGTGTGTGGGCTCCAGTTGAAACTAAAAAGGATGCCACAACTGCCATTTAAATTCAGTAACACAGGCACTGCAATTACAGAGATGCCTTTGCAAGAGCTAGGTGCTCCTGCCTGCTTTTGATGGGGAGAAAGAAGATTTTTTTTTCACTCTTACTCAACTTAATGGTTTG
Source organism: Chaetops frenatus (assembly GCA_013400775.1). Lineage (NCBI taxonomy): Eukaryota > Metazoa > Chordata > Aves > Passeriformes > Picathartidae > Chaetops > Chaetops frenatus. The sequence continues at coordinate 84,617 of VZTR01000468.1, read as the reverse complement.
TCCTGATTTTTCATTAACTTGTCTTTGCGTAGCCAGCAACTCATAAATACCTTTTTTCCTCCCATCATTCCCTTTCGCCTATTCCTGTCCCCTGTTCTCCTGTGTCTCTTACTTTCCATAGCACAGGGTAAGAAGTCCTTCTCCTGGAGCTGTTTGCTCTGGAAAGAAGCTACCACACCACAATATAAGTTTAGGTATAAGAGGGACTTCAGCAATGCCCTCTGCCAAAATTAAAATTCAGCTCAGTCCTGCCTCTCCAAACCGTGTATTTTAGCATTAAGGTGATTTTCAAGCAACAGGAGCAAAATTAGACCGCAAATAAAAATGCTCCAGAGGGTAAGTGTTTGGCCTCATGTATTTGCATTTGCAGGCAGATGTATTTATGAGTCCTCTTTTGGTTTGTGTGTTGTAGGACGAAGAAGGTCAGCCACTGCTACCGTATCACTTACCGGCACCCGGAGAGGACGCTAACGCAGGACGAGGTGCATCGCATCCACCGAGCTATTGAGGAGTCAGCAGTTCGGGAGCTTGGGGTGGAGGGCAGGTTCTAGCAACGCTGCTCTGGAGCCCCAAGGACAGCTGCTTTTTCCTTTAGTTTTTTCTTTTTTTTTTTTTTTTCCNNTTCCCCTTCTTTCTATCTTTCTTTCTTTTTCTCTTTTCTTCTTGTTTCGGGGGTGGTTTTAGGTCACGAGTAGAGAGAGGGGTTTTGTGGCTGAACACGGAGAGCAATTGATAAATGGGCAATGGTAAAGCTGGCAGGTAATAAACATTACTACTGAGAAATCATTGATGAAGCGCTGGTGCTTTATTTTAAGAAATGGGGGAGCAGCAGTAATGTAAGATTTCCCTCCTGTTACGATAAGAAATACACTGCCTGGTGGTTTTCTGTGTTGTTAATTGGTCCCTGGGTTCCATTAAACTGTAAATACTTGGCATTAATTCTGTGTTGACAGGATCTTCTGTCCATGTAACAAGTGAAGCAAATCAGAGACACAGATCTGCTCAGGGAAGAAAAACCCATCCTGCTCCACCCCTCCACATCTTCCTCCCCCCAGCTTTTTTTTTTTGTTAAATAAATGTCAGATTTTGCTTCTAGAAACCCTCTAAGAAGTACATCTTATGAAGTTTGGCTCTCTTACCTCCAGAGCCCATGGGTGTTGGTTTCCTCAGCTACAAAGAGCCAGTGTGGCTTGGGCCAGGCTTGGCTGTCTTCAGGTGCTGGGTCATTGGCAAGTTTTTCCTGTTAGATCCTCTTGCTCTGAGCAGTGCTTAGTGAGGGGCTCCAAGCTGTGCCACCTTCACCAGGGGAAAAGCTCCCTTGTCTCACTTCTCTTTGCATAGACACCAGTGCAAGATAAGTCTCCTCCCCTGTCACCATCAAAGTATTGATATCACCTATGGCAGGATGGCAGTAAATAGAAATTCTTCCCTGCTATGCCCTGAAAAGCAGCTGCCTTGATCTCTCACAGTATCTTGCTTTCTAGCAGCACTGTATGCTCAGAAATTTGACCTTTAAGGCAGGAAACCAAACTAAAATGGGATCTTCTACTGTTTGAGGCTCCAGTTGCTCTACAGGATGCTTGCCTTTTTCCTTGCAGGTTATAATAAGTAAATTCTCGCCGTGGTGTGATGCTAGGGCCTGTAGAAGCATTTGAACGATCTGATAAATTCTTGATGAGCCATTGCAGATGCTGATATGGAATATGAGATCTGTTCTGGATTGTGATGGTATTTCATACAGTCTTGCAGGTCACACCTGGTTGCCGTGCAGGCAGCATTCCCTCCTTCAGAGAAGAAGGCGGTAAAAATGCTGCAATAAACAGCAACTAACACTGATTTATACCTTATCAAGAAACATCTGTGCAGCAGGCTTGTACTCAACCATAAGAAGCCAGTTACTATTGCAGATGTGACAGAGGCAGAGAGCTCATTTTAATTTCATTACTCAACATATTTAGCTGTGTAAACAAATCCTCATCTAAATCGCTGTTGTGTTTTCCAAATAACTTGATTATGAAAACAATATGCTAGGCTTTCTACAAGGCAAAAAGAATGGGTGCCATTTAGGCACCAGAAAAACCTATGTGATTATTTTTAAACCATAATCTACTAAAATCCATAAATACAGCCTAGCCCACTTGATGTTTCTCAGTCTCCTTCATCCTTCACCTTTTTAGAATTCCCAGGGAGGACCTGATGAGGAGGAGGACTTCCCTGAACTGCACTGAGCAGTAATTGTTCCAAGACAGGGCCTGATTGATGCTGTTACATGGGGCAGCAGATTTTGTGGATCTTTATTGATGAAATTGCCTATGGAGAGAGTACCATAACCTGTGTGCTGTATGAAAGAACTAAGTCTCTTGGGAAACCAGGAGAACATCTGTGGTGAAGTAGGCCACAAGATTTCCCTTTTAATTTATTAATTAGTGAGTTTTCGCTTTTCTACTCCCCAAATTCTTCAGCTCTTCTCTGATTCTGATCAGTCAGTTTTGAGGGCATGGAAATCTGGGGAAAGCAAGGAGGAGAAAATTGGACTTTGAGTCTTTTTCACTGCAGCCACAGGACATCATGTCTGGCTTTGTAGGGCAGTTTGGGTGCTCTAGGATCAGCCCATATCCAGTCACTAGCATCAGCTGTGTTTAACTCAATGGTTTTAGAGCTCTTTTCCAAGCTAAACAATTCTATGATTCTCTGTGTCTGGACTGCAGTCCGGTGAGCACGGGCTTCCTGCAACAGCCAGGTCTTGGTGGAGTAGTGTTATCCTTTGAAACCAGAAAGGTTAATCTCACAGGCTAGTAGGATAGGGGGAAATGTAAAGCTTTCCCTGAGGATGACCTGACACCATGGGATCATCTTCTGGAGTAGACGTTGTCATAGGAGCAACTTTCAGGCAAAAATGTGAACCATTAAGATTGAAAAACCAAACAGCCTCTTCAGGAGCAAGTGTGATTCAATCATATGAAGGCTTGTAAAATCATATGGGCTGTCTGTGAGCATAATATAAATACTTGGATATGTTTAGCTTAGGCAAGCCTTTGTCATGTATGTTCTAGGACTAATCTACACTGAAGACCTATTGTTCTGGCAAGGATTTACCACAAGTAGCAAAGCAGACCTCAGATCAAAAGGCATCAGTGTTGCACCTTTATGCTCCTGTCCTCTGGAAAATATGATTTTCCTGTCAAAGCCTGACCTTAATTTTACTGGAGAAATTTGCTGTGGATAGTAGTAAACTCTCAAACCATGTGATCCCTTGTGGGTGCCAACAGAGAGCCCATAAGAATCCCAAGGTTGTAAAAGCCATGATTTATTTTACTGCTGGTCAGAGACACAGGATGCCAACAGGACCTCAGAGACTGGACTGACCCTGGTGGGAGCATGACTGAGGAAGGTCCTTGGGACCGTCACTGACCAATTCTGTCAAAGAAAGAGCTGCCCTCTGCGGTCACTTGGCTTTTCTCAAGACGTATTTAACACAAAGGTAGTGAACTCCCTTGAAGACCAAGAACAACATTGCTGCCAAGGTAAGATCCCTTGCTGGTCTCTGCTACCCTATCCTCCAACCTTGGAAAAGCTACAAGTCTAGTAAAAGGGGATGAGTTCCCAAATATCAAAGTGGTACCATGCCATGTGGAAATATTAAGGGAAGCAGCATTTGAGTAATTAATGGGCATGCTGACTGACTAGTGACAGACACAATACACTGCTTTTTGTTTTTATCAGCTACTTGTGTATGTTTTTGTGTGCTCCGGGTTTTATATCAGCATCCTCTAATAAAAGAGGAAAAAGTCAATTGTAGCAAAAGAAGCTACAGGAGTACTGGCTGGGGATACATGTGACTGAATAGTATGTTCTGTTTAAATGTTCTGGGTTGTGGTGTTGTTCCTAGTTGCCATTGGTTTCCAAGCTAACTGTGATTCCTAAAAGATTAAAGATTTAGCTTTAACACCTGGTTTGGGATCTTCCCAGTAAGTGGCAGCAGATTTACGGTGCACTAAGCCTTACCTGGTTCTGATGTTCTTGTTAAAGGTGCTGCAATGGAAAGGTGATGTGATCTAGGTAGCCAGGAAATGGCTATGTGTTTTTACCCTTGAGACTGCAGTCACCTCTGCCATGGTATTGCCAGGCATGATCAAACATTTTCACAAATCTGAAATCAGTTTTCTATTGGGAATCCAAACTATATTATTAAACCACTGGTGGTCATTATTTCCCTTCCACTGAGAGTGTTACTGCTGTGCCTTCTGCAGCTGGTGGCTGTACTTCAGCACTGAATTTACTGTGTCCTTACTCTGCACCTGTATTGAGTTTCTTAACTCTTGACAAAGTGGTCTCAGCCCTTAAATAGTTTCATGTAGGGATTAGCTTAAAAAAAAAAAAAAAGAAAACAAAAAAAGCTGTGGGCTTTTTGTATATTTGGCAGTTTTTATCTGTAGTGATTCATGCATTTCAGCTGTCCCAGGAAAACTCAGTCAAGACACAACTCTCTGGTGGTTCATTGAGGTAAACACAGGGAGCCTTGCCCTGAAAAGCAGAACTATGTTTGTCTCATTGGGTTCATATTTGGGCAAAACTAAAGAACCTTTTCTCCACTGTGGGTTGACTGAAGGTTGGCTGGTGCTCATTAGTTAAGCCAAGGTCAGAAAGCAGTGTGTGTTGCCACCACCACCCCTAACAGACACAGAGCAGTTTTATACACAAGGACATTCATTCTGTCAGATTCAGTGTGAGCATGTAAAATGATTGTGCTGGGTATTTGAGGCTTGCTAGTTGGTGTCACTGAACTATCTCCATCTGAATTGTTACCATCTGGGAGAGAAAATGGGTTTGTACTTCAGCTCTGAAATAAGTAGCCATATTTTTAAAGCTCAGAGCTCGCTTCAGCTACTGTCTGCTGTGTGTCTTTGCTCAGAGATGACTGTTTCTGTAAAACAGATTTGCTTCTGTGTGGAACAGGCCATATTGACTAATTATACACATCCTGATCAAATTCTAAGATACGTGAGCATTGTCTCTGAAGGGCCACCAAAATTGAAGCAGTCTTGTGATGACTTGAACAAATTTGTAGGGGACACAAGAAACCAATCATTGGTACTTACTACCTGCTTTTAAATGTTGGTCCAATCAAAATTTTAAGCTGAGCATCTCAGAGGAGACAGTTGCAGTTCAACACAGAGCATGGACATATGCTGGGTGAAGGCACTGACTTCTCCAGAATGTGTTGTATAAGGTTTGATCATCATTAACATCTGATGCACTCAAATGTTTGGCAGTTTTCGTGCTTTTGTGCTTTTGTCAGACGGCCTCTGATATTCTATTTATGCCCACTGTTAACTAAGTAGAGTCTGGTTTAGCCAGCCTTTTTTCACTTGGACTTCTGACACGACCTTCCTTTCTCATTTCAGTTTTGCTTACTTTCTCATGCAGTTCTTGCTGCTGAAATTTGGTATCACTTTGGTGAAGAAACTGTGCCAGGCTGCAGGCAGGGAGATTTATTATGCCACAGCCTAGAGCCTGTGCTCCTGCACCGCATTACTGCAGGGTCTCTCTGTGCTCACCCTCTGGATGCGGCTGATTAACACGCGGCCCAGGGAATTGCGCCTCTGCCTGCTCAGTAATTTGCTGGGCAGCACTGCAGTCATCCGGAGCAGCTGCCACTTAAATGGGCAGGAGATTGTTCTCTTTCTGCTTTAGTGCCTGCAGCTTGAGCGTGTGCTGCAGGCAGCCAGACGCGCTGTGTTGGTGCTTGCTGCAGCGCAGCCTCAGCTAGCTGCGCCTCGCGATGTGCTGCCCGTGCAGCCATTCTTCAGCAGAATCAATCCCTGCCTGCCTGTTCGTGGTTGTTCCCACCTCCGTCCACAGACGGGAGGCACATCGAGGCCCCAGGGGTCAGGACTGAAAACTTAACTAGACCCCAAGAGGAACGATTAGCTGCTTGTGGGATTTCGAAAATGTCTGTACAGGGTGGAAGGTCCAAACTTGAGGCATCTGTCCAAATGTTTAGTCACTTGAAACATTTTGTAACCCAGCCCTCAGTGGCCGTGGTGACACCGGTGTCGTTCTGGGGGAGGGGAGCGGGTTTAGGGAGAGATCACAGCGTAGCTGAGAAGGAAGGCACTCATGTCCTGGTCTTAAAGTGCTGAACTATCCTCCCCATCACCATGCTCCAGGGAGGCGCAGATGAGATTTTGGCTGCCTGCCTTTGCATAGGCACATAGTAAATAATTAACATGCACAGCCAGGCTTTTTGGTCATCAGTTACACTGTAGCTGATGATTAATTCAAGGAATTATTGATTCTCATGCCAAGTCTTTACTCATGGGTGGTAGAGAAACTAATAGTCATTCGAAGGGTCATTATTGACAGACCTCAGTATAGGAAGTGAATAAAATGTGTGGGAATGTAAGTGTAGGTCCTTAGGTTTGTTTGTGTCTTCCAGATCATGAGGGAAGTGATTGACAAACTCAAGTCAAAAGTCTAACTCATACCCACACCAAGGCTCCTCCTGTTGGGTGTTTGCGTAGTTAGTGGTGCTTTCAGGAGGGACAGGGCCATCTCTGATCATCAAAGAGCTCTCCAGATGTGTCTTCTCAGTGTCCACCAGGAACTCTTGCCTGGACACTGGAGACTCTGAGCACACATTATGCCTTGCAGAACAACATAGTCGGAGCCTGATTGCCTCAAAACTCCCGTCCTATGCTCACAGTACACATAAGCCTACCTCCCTGGGCCCTGCCTTTCTTTGGCAGCCTCCTAAGTTCTAGTTAATCTCCCTCCCATGACTCCAGACCTCAGCTCTTCTCCCCTTTCTACCATAATGCCCCAGCCAGTGCCCACTGCCTTGCCAGAAGCTTGCTCAGAAGGTTTTCACGCTGGGGCCAAGAAAAACAGATCGATGCTCCCTGAGTATGTGTGTTAATGCTTGGGTGTCTCCTCTCAGCTGCTGTTTTTCCCAAAGTTTGCCAGGATGTCATGCCTCAGAGACCCTAACTTGAAGTCCAGCCATGGATGTGTTTGGATTCAAAAGTCAGCAAAGGTCACTGGTAATGGAAGCTTGAACACCCATCTCCATTGCACATAGCCTTGTGTCCTTAAGGGAGGAGACAGAGAAATAGCAGGGCTGCAAGGAAGGCATATTTAAGTGTATCCTGCCTGAAAGTTCAGGTGTATTAGTAAGAGCGCGATGCCCAGCATGGCCCCTTGCATGTACTTCCAGAAAATGATTACAAATATCTTTTTGATGAATAATAACAGCAGCCTTCTCTGTGTGTTTACAAGCTGCTGTTATTGTGCTGTATAGCTTACGTCACTTTCCACTTGCTAGAAACAGAAAAATTTGAATTTGATTAAGAATTAAATTATTTCCTGATGTTCCTGGTCTTGCAGCATTACTTCTCATGTTTGAAGAAGGAGGTCAGCCCAGCATTGCTAGGAAGATTTTCAGTACCTTACCAAATTATGTTATTTGTATTTCACACACATATGAAATCAGAGTGGGTTACGTGAGTCTCACTTCTGTGCTGTGGACACAAAAGCAGGGTTGTTGTTTCTTCCATTCTGTCTGATTAGAGATTTTTCTCTCTGCTGCTTTGCTCCAATACACAGAAATCACCTTTTTCCTAGAAAAATTCAATACTTTCTTGTGCCTCCTGCTGTCAGAGAGCCAACAGTCTTCTGAGTCTCCCTTCAAAGATCAATCAAATTTTGGACAGAGAACTCCCTTTCCCACTTGAGACTTTTTTTTCAGCCTGAAAGACTTTCTGGCATCTGTTTGAGGCTCCTGTGCAACACCTGCTGCTGGTGACAACGCAGGTCTTTTTCTGCCTCCAGGGAAGAAAGGTGACTCAATAGAAAGGCCAACTTTATAAAAGACATTTGAATTACTTAAATGTCCTGCCATAATGACAAAAAAAAGAAAAATCTAGCCTCTTAAAAATTATGCACAGAAGTCAGTTTTGATCTTTACTAGAGAGCAGGTTTGTGCAGTGGTAGCATTTCCACATCAGTGCAGCTTGTGGGGCTCCAACAGAGGACAGCTTTTCCACTGAAGGCTCGTTCGTTCGTGTTTGGAAAATGGCTTGGTAGTTTTATGGCTTCCTTTCTGTTTGGTCACACATCTAGAGTCATTGGCTGTGCCTTCTCTCCCTAGCACCTTCTGTGTCTGGTGCTCTGGCTCTGCATAGGATATGGCAAAGATGGGAAAGTGGCTCTTAACTTACAGGGTCTGTTGATTACTATCACTTTCTCTTGGCTTTGAAGGAAAAATATAAACTGATAAAAAATACAAACTTTGAAGGCAAATATAAACTGATACACTGGAAGAGTGCCTCTCCTAGCACTGATGTTCCAGTGGAGACATGGTTAACACGAGGAAAAGTAGTGACATTTCCCAGAGGGGAGGGAGGAGATATTAGATGATCCATGTGGGACAGTTTGCCTGGCATCAGACAGCATCTGTTCCATGCTGCCAGGGAAAAGGTGATTTTTTTCAGTGTAGACGCTGATGGCATCATGCATGGCCATCTCCACCTGGAAACCACCTCTACAGTCCAGATGTTAAGCGAAACACTGGGATCACCATGGAAGGCCATGATGATGGCCATTGAGTTATTTTGTACATAAAACCAGAGCATCCTGTATGGGACTCCGTCCAGAAAGCTCTCTGGAAAAGCACACCCTGTAAATGGGACTTGTTATTAAACCCTCCCACTCAGTGGCAGACCTGAAAAAGAGGGACAAATCTGACCATAAATGTGTGACTTTTTCTTAATAGTGACTGTAACCCTGAGCTTTCCTATAAGATCTTACAGACCTTGAAAAATTTTTCCAATGAAGATCAATTGATACACATTTATCAGACATGAACTGAAAGCTGGAGAGACTGAAGGGTTTGCCTTGTGTCACGGATTTCTGATGCAGTACCTGAGTCCCATTCTGTAGGTGACATGAGCCCTCAGGAATGAGGGAAGGGAGGACTTTGTTGCTTCACCTGATCCTTGCAGCACTGGATTAGGATTAGATCCCACTTCCCTGCTTCTCTGCATTGCAGTGGCATTTAATGCATTACACTGGAAGCTTTCTCCACCAAAATCCAACCAGAAGTGTTACAGTGACCGAGAGACAAAGGATGAAAGAAGGAAACTGTGAGGCAAGCAGAGTCACCAGGCATCTAATTTTCCCAATGCTTCCACCCTCTTCTTTTCAAAGCACATGTTGAGTGAGGCTGAGGAAGCAATTGGCAGCACATTCACAGCACCTTGGTCCTCTGTGTATGTGTCTTCTGTGAGGATCTCAGTCTGGTGTGTGTACTGAAATGGTGTCAGGAGCTACACAGTTTCTGCCCGTGGCTTTGGCATGCCTGGTCTACCAGAAGATTAAATTTTCCCTATCAAGAGCTCTTGGGCACCTTGGATCTGCTGTAAGGAAGGGGATGAAATGCTTAGTGGTAAGGCTTAGCCCTGCAGGGCATCTCTCCAGACATGAGAGTGCAGAGAACAGCAGTGCTCCTGCTTGTTCTGGTCCTTCCCTGCACCAAGGCCAATGCACAACCCCCATGCTTGCATCGGGGTGCCACGAGAACTGAGATTCACGTGGTGGTGTCTGAAACACATTTTCTCTTGTGAAAGGCTGGCAAGTGTATGAGAAAGCATTTCATCAAGTTATCAAATAACATTTTGTTCTTGTCTCCATATGATGAGCACAGCTTAGCAGTCCAGGCTCTTACATATGAGATTATAGATGCAGGAGCCCTCAATGCATTATTTTTTTCGCATTAACTTGCTCTGTTTCCCCTTGTGCCCATGTGAACTTCTGTCATTCACGTCCTGTGGTAAGAAGCTGAGTTTAGCTAAGCTGTGTTAAAAAGAGGGTGTGCTTTGGGTTGCTTTGAACCTGCCATCTAGCTTTGCCTGCTGTCCCGCATCCCAAAATATCCAGTACAGTCAACACTGGGCCCTCGATAACCAAAGAGATACTGACAAGTCTGGGAAGTTTTTGGAGGATAGTGCCAGAGTAGATCAGGAGAGGAAGCACAGGTAGATGAGTTCAAGTGTAAACTGATGCAGAGCCCAGCTCAGGAATGACTAACAAATGTGTGGTTTGTGAGACATGTAGTGCTCTGATGAGCACGAACACCCTCCCACTCTCCCGAGCATGAGAGCGGAATTCTTGGTGTGACACGCAGGGATATAACAAGGGCTAATACTGTGACAGTCAAACTGAAAGTAAGGTAAAATTTCCTGACAGTGAGATGTATTTTGCTGTGAAACAGCTTCCCAAGGGAAAAGGCAGGAGCCCAACTGCTTAGTCTTTTTTAAAGCCAGACTGGACAAACCATTAGGAAAGTTAATCCAGGGAGCAAGTATAAATTGGCTAGAGGACAGAGTGGTGATCTAATAGATCCTTTCCATTTCTAGCTCTTAGGATATAATACTGTCTGTAATGAATTCTGACTGGTTCTAAGCTTAGGAGGCAGCAGGGAGATAAAACTGAGCAAAAACATTAACAATAAGAACTAAGAGAAAAACTGTAGTGTTTGTCTAATAGTCATGGAAAGTGCCAGATTGAGAGTTCCTTGGGCCAATGGCACTAATCAAAAATAGCATTGCAAATGGGAAAGAAAAAATTGTTACATAGGTAATGATTATGGTAATGACATATTTTTAAAGAGTCCTGGTAGTCCCAAGTATCCCAGGGCACATTTGAGATCTGGGGGTGTGCACGTGTGATTCATGTAAAGGGAAATTGCTGTAGCTGACACTGAAATGCAGCAAACACTGCACTGAAACAACCCGTTTTAATGGCAGCAGTTAAAGATGGGGTGTAAAGCACAACTTCTATAACTGAAACTATAGAAGAATTATCTTGGCTTGGCAGAATTTCATTAACTGATGAGTTATCTAGGCAGGAGTTTCTTTTGCAACTGACTTTCCCCATGCCTTTGCTTTTAAAGCAGCAGGATGTGGAAATATTGACCAGGTTCCTTTTGGGTGGGCAGGGAGAAGTCTGCTGAGCTAGCATGACCCTGAGCTGAGACACACTGGACTGGCCTCCTTGTGTTGTTTTTCTCTCCCTCTTGTGAGGCCTGACTTCAGCCTCTGAATTCCTGGAGGGACAAGGGCAGTCTCATTTATTTTAAGAAGGATGACAAGGGAGCCCTATAGGGAAAATATGAAAGCACTATGGTTTGTATATGGAACCAGAACAGGCAGATTGGAAAAGCTGAATATATATTATTAACTGGTTTAAATATTTTAAACTCAAATGCATTGGTTGTCATTCACATACAGAACAACAATTTTT
>VZTR01000468.1:60161-73225 GCA_013400775.1 Chaetops frenatus | reverse complement strand
TTTTAATTAGCAGTCACAAATCTGAAAGAAAGTGGCCAAAGTGCAGATGTTCTACCTTGTTTATCATTCAGGAAATTAAGCTTTCTTAAACAGCAGCCTAGGAGGAATCATCTCAGTTGAAAGAGGAAGGAAATGAGCCAGCAAAGAACTTGCATTTTGAACATGTTATCCTTCTGGAGACACATGCTCACCATGGAACTGACTCACATGGCATTAAAAATTGTTTGTTCTCATTTACACGATCTGCAAGACTGTGTTTAATGTAATATTTGTTAGCTGCACAATTAATCAAATGCTATCCATTTGTTAATGAAGGTGGTAAACATTCCTGTATAAAATGGCATTAACTACTGAATAGCTCAGGTACTGTACCGTTTGGCTACCTCTATATTTTAGACAGGTTTACCACTATTTAAGATATTTATTCAGTAGTCACTACATATTTAGTCCTTTTGGCTGTTATCTAGTCATGCAAAAATCAGTAAAAATTTTCTTTTGAATGTTTATATTATTCATAGGGGTTGTTTGGAGCTAGAGTTCTCACTTTATTCATCAGAAATCTTAGTGTTTCATCAAAAAAACCCATAAATTCAGGCCTGAGAGAAAATCCTGCTACTCTCCTGCTTCCAACATAACAGAGCTAAAAAAATATTTATTTATATGCAACTGATGTGACAGTCTTCAGCTTTACAGCTACTCTAAACCCTCATGATCTGGGTTTCCCAGGGCTTGCAGGTTCCTAGTGTTATGGCAGCTGAAAAAATGATTACACCAGCAGCTTCCACCATTTGAGCTGCCAAAATTGCAACATTCCTCTGAAGTGACTCAATTTTTTTTTCTTTTTCTGAACCTTCTTATGTAAATTTTCTCTGTCTAAAACCTTTCAACTTAGTCCTAGGTCTTAGGCTATAGATTAGTATTTGACTCTCAGTAGGACATTTGTTTCTCGACTTCTTTATTTCATGGAAGAATGACTTCTATTTGTTTTCCATTTTAAGCACCTTAGAAATCCTACCTTTCTTAGTAACGCCATAGAAAATCTCTCAAACTGTGGGTGGTTCAGCTGCTGTTACCTGATGCAACCCTCAGTCTGGGTACACTGTCTTGCTTTAGGAAAAGGATGGCTTCTGGCAGGAGGCTGGCTGTCCCATCCCTCTCTTTGCTTGTTGGCTGCTGGGATGAGGAGGCTGGAAAAGGATGGAAAGGGATGTCATCTGGGATTGAGCAGAAAAACCATGGCATGAATGAATCAGGGAACATTGCTTCCTACTTAAATGCTAAATTCCTACTAGGTACAGAAGGGATGTAATTCCAAAATCCAGGTGCAGAACAAAGGACAGATTTTGACTCGTCAGGAAAGTGTAAGTACCATAATAAATTGTGTGATTGACTGAAAAGGGAGTTGGGAATCTCCTTTTTGTTTCCTGCAGTTGGCACTGACCAGAGGGACCATGAAGAATTCACATCCCCTCAGTTCTCCAGCCTGTGAAGTGGGAATGATGATGCCAGTTTCCCTTTGCCATGTGTTTTGAAGCTTCCAGAGGTAACACTCCGTTAGTCCACTTCATTAGGGTGGATATTTAACAAGACAGTGTTTGTGCTGAAGTCAGGGCCCATCCCAGGCATGCAGGGACCATCCACAGTACCTGGTGGGGTTTGGTGAGAAGGGCCACTCTGAAACCATCCCTGAACTTCAGCTGGTTGCCATGGAGACAGAACCACTTAGCACGGCAAGGCAAGGGGAGAGTGATGTATTCAGTTAGGGATAGCTTACAGCATCAAGGCTGCACTTGGAAATATCTCTGGTTTTCTGGGTCTGGGCTTGCAGGAGACATTGCTGAGCTCTGGGATTTCCTCTTCTCCAGTTCACCTACGATGAACAATATGGGCCAAAAAGTGGAGAACCATGGTGGAGAGAGAGCTGCAGGGTAGTTTTCCCTTGGCCTTTTGGTGATAGGGTGGGTGGGAGAGGAGTCTGCATCTCTGAAGCCCTTCTGCAAGGACTTGGTGTTGAAAGCTGGTGAATACCATCTGCTGGCCTGCTTTCTACTCATTTCATCCGTGCTGCTGCCAGGTACTCCTTTAGTCCCTGGGTCAGCAACATTCCTAGCACAAGGACTTTTCCTTCAGCCAGCCCCAGAGGCACCAGCCACACTCAGAGCCTAGAGCAGGAGCAGGGAAGGATATCCTCATCATTCAGGCTGTGTGACTGGGATCTTGAGTGCACTGAATGGTCTACTGGCAGTGAGAGAGCTGGTGGGAGGCAGAGGCTAAAAATTGTGTAAAGGGAAATTGGAAGGTGTCAGAAAGGTCACTTTGGAAATCAGGAAAGGACCAAGGGGTTAGAGGGTGACTTGTTAAATGACATGAATTTCCTTGCTCTCTGCTGCTAGTATTTTAGAGTTTGGAGGAAAAACTGGCAAGAACTTTCTTGCTGATGAAGCGACATGCAAATGGACATGGTTGCAGTGTAGAGATCATAGATTTTATAAAGGAAATCATGAAAAGTGCCTTGTGAGCCATACTTGCTGGTGAAAATATGACTAAGTTTCTGAAGATGAGAGGAAAAAGACAGGGGCCTAGGAAATCTCCTTAAAATCTAGGGAAAGCATAGGGAGACTCAAAGGAAAAACAAGATAAAGTGGCAATTGCATATAAGCCCACACAGGCACTTACTTTCTTGCTTCCTCTCCTACACCCACACACTCAAGAACATCTTTCTGTCCGAAACAGTAGGGAAAAGATATCATAGCTTTTATTGTCAAGAGTAATTTCTCCTCATGTGTCACTAACAACAAATTTCCAGAGCAAGGAAATCCTTGCTAAATTTCCTTTCTAAACCTGAAAAAAAAAAAAAAAAAAACAAACAAGGAAGGAAGCCCCTGTGAGCTTTGGAGTTGAAGAGCTACATGTTAACAGCTCCTGGATGGCTGAAGGCCAAACACAAGTATTTGTATGCCAGTAATACCATGGGAGGCAGCCGGGTGATTGCGTGGGGAACCAGGGCTCACTTTTCCTCACAGGAACGGCTTTGAATTTGGGGTTGTCAGGGAACATGGCTGCAGCTCCTCTGGGCTTTCACTCCCAAAATGCTTGGCAAACTGTGGGGGTTCCCAGCCCTCATGTCTGGCTTTGCTGAAAAATCACCAGCTGCGCTTGCTTGGGAGTAGAATGCCCCTCAAGATGAAGCCTTTTGGTTGCACAGGGGTTTGACACAGCTGGGTGAAGATGGGTGCCTGCCAGCTGGGTTTAAACTTGTGCCACCCCTCCAGGCTGCTCAGAAGGGCTGTGCTCTGGGTGACTCTGGGGAGACAGGGCCATCCTGTGCCGGGGTTACAGGAGCAAAACCTTGAGCCCACCCTAAGCATGCTTAACTCTCCCTTTCCAGGGAGAATCTTTTAACAGACACTCGGAGATTCACACAGAGGACTGAAAGCTATTTGGATCTTGGTCCTGTATTTAACTGACACTGCAAACTTCCCTTCTGAGTATAAGCACAGGCCCTCTTGGCTTTGACTAGTGTTTATCTGACTCCATGAGACTCTCCATCCCAGAACACTTGAGTGAAAGACTCCACAAGTTCATTTAGATATTAAGTTTGTTCATCAGAGTCACGTCCCATGCAGAGAGGAAAAAAATCCCTGGGCTGGTGTGGATTCCTCTATTCTGTATGTTCATTCATGGTTGATGGTTGGGAAATTATAGTATGGAAGAGAAGATTATTATGGTTACTGGCAAGGAAGGGTGTTTGTAAAAGCAGATTTCATTTTTATAATACATTTTTAAGTTTTTTTAAAAATTGCATTGTTTTATTTTATTTTATTTTACTTTGCAAAAGGAAAATAATACCCGAGAATCCCTCAATCCACTTCGTGTTCTCTTCTTGCTACATGAAACTGCCAAATCTGAATTGGAAATATGCGAAAAAAATGTAGGGCTTTTTTATGACGCTTGGAAGAAAATGGATTTGCAGAGCTTCTCTCTTTAAATGTGTCAACATAAATGACATCCTAGCAGGTCTTGCAGATTGCATGGCATAGGCAAATAACTGCTATTTATTGCATGGGCTGTGCAATTTTTTACCTAGCTATTTCTGCCACATGCAGAATAGATGAAACAAATTTTCCTCGCACATTTATATATGCATTTATACATTTATATAGTGCCTGTCAAGAGCTGCATGCCGTGGTCTCCACTAATGCTCATTTGTGCCATGATTCCTTATCCAGGATTTAACCCCTCCCAGAGGAAAACATCCCATCTGTGATACCTATTACAAAACAAGCCGGATTCTGTGCAGTGTTCTGTCTAACAGGTTACAAACAGCATTTTCGTTCCCTTTGGCCTCCCTTTTCTCCTCTGGAAAGGCAATCTAAGACAAGTCTATCACAGAGTTACAGGAGAGACACCTTGCAATTGACTCTTTCAGGTCTCTCAGTCTTTCACCACCGGCTTGTTTCAAAGGGATAGCAACATAAAAGAGAAAACTGTTTAAAAAGAGAAGTAAAATAAGTCAAGCGAGGCTCAGCAGGGAAAATGCAGTTCCTTCTGCATGGATATCAGTAAACGCTATGTATGTAGGCACGTCAGAGTTAATTTGTTTTGGACTTTTGATAGTAAGCAAAAAAAAATCAAACCATTTCTGTTTTACTTCCGTCTTGCTATGTGTATTGCCAAGCTGTTTGCCCTACTGACTTTGGATATTCTGTACTAGTATGTTAATTATCAAAGACATTATGCTCCAACAGGTCCTCTGGATGGGAATATCACTTCTTCTCCTCACAGCTGTCATTAGAGGGACAATGCATGTGTTTGAAGGTACCCCTGGAATTTGCTGAATCAGACTCCTAGCTTCCTGCTACAGCAACATTTTAGAATTCTCCTCTCCCTTGCTGACCTAAATATCTGCCTTTTCTGAAACACACAACTTACATCTGTGATGCAAACATTGCGCCTGCGTGTGTCTGCACGCGATTTACTCAGGCAGAGCTTTTACCGCTCGCTTATTTTTCAGAGTAAGAAAAATAAAGGTCTCTGTACTTAGCCTACAATGACAGTTTTGCAGCAGGAGAACACTGAAAAAGAAAAATGAAGACTGCAGAAGTGGAAGGAGGAAATGAAAGTTGCTCCGCCGACAGGGCGACATGAATTCAGCAATGGGTGGATTAGTCTGAGTGTTATCAGTGATGATGAAACACAGCAGACTGTGGTAATGAAATATTTATGAATGGGGAAATGATACTGCATTCTGCAGTGCAGCACAGGGGAAAGTGAAATTTCAAGAATACTGTAATAGCAAAGCCCTCCATTAATTATCGAAAGCAAGCTGTAATGCCAGTTACTATGACAACAGGGTCCCCTATGTATTTTGCACTATGGTGGGAGGATGGGGGATGTTGGGGGGTGAGAGGTGGGAGAAAGAGGGGGCTGCTTCTATTTACTGGAGTGTATTTTGTTTCTTTTTCTGTTGTTGTTGTTAATTAGGTCTAGCCCAGCCTGTGACTGTGCAGTTAATTTAAATTATAAAATATAAAGTGACTGTTGGCTAAAATACGGGGAAAGTCTTTAATAAGTGGTACTGGTCTTTTTACTCTTTCCATATTAAGGGACATACTATCGTAATTATTAATATTCTTATATAATATTAATGCATGATAATGTAATAATAAAAAGCAAAATGCTACTAGAAGTATGATTATTAATAATAATTTTGACTGTGTTAGGCTTCTACTCACAAAGCATTTTAGATGCAGTGATTAATTAAAGTGTCAATATTGGCATACTAAATCCACCACTGCATTTCCAGATGGGGCGAGGGAATGTACGACCTCTGCCCACTTATTTTTAATTACTACTTATTTGATTTCTTAAACCCATGACTGTCTTTGAGATTTCCACTTATCCTCAGCACAGCCAAGGGGTTTTCCTGCCCCTACCTCTGCTGGGTAGGAGGAAATCAAAGTATAGTCCACGATGAAGAAGGAGACGGCTGAAACACATCTCAAGTCCCTGTCAGCGTGTCCCGTTAAAGCAGCTCATTTGTGAACAATAGATCTATAGATACTAAATGAAATAGGCAGAGTCATCCCTCTGCTCTGATGACTGCGTGTGCTGGGGTTGATGGGCCACAGATGGTGGCCAGGCTGGCTTGCTCTTGCTAGGCAGCACTTGCTGCTGTGGCTGTAAGAGGCAGAGCGCTCCTGCATGGAACAGTGCTCCGGGTCAGTCGGACATTGCTGACATTTTTGTCTTCTCATTTTAGGCTTTGCAGTGCAATTCATCAATCGTTATCAAAGGGATCTACAGATGATCTTAGTGTAGCTCCTTTCCAGTGGGCGCAGAGGGCTTCAGATCCATTATGTGCCTGGCCCAAGGTGATTTAGGTTATCAGTAGCAGAGGGAAGAACACAAGCCAAATATCTTTTTTTCAGCTTCAGGACCTTCCACAGAGTGGAAGAAACTCCTGATATTCAGCTCTTCTAGGAGGGAAAGCACTGCAAAGGCAGGAAGGGAAAATGGTTGGAAACTCGCAGCCTGAGTGCTCTCTTGCAAGCAGCTTGGTGCAGTATTTCCTGGTGCACATTCCTGGTGCACATTTCCTAATCTTACATGATTAAACAAGCCAGGGGCAGGCGTCTTAGCCCTGTGCACCTGATCAGGTGCAAATGTGACTGAGTGAACAGCAAGCCAAACGTGGTTGCACCAAGAGGATTTCTGTATCAGCACTTAACAGGAAGTGCTGGGAAGGTTGTAATTTCTTGTGTGTGGGTGTGTGTACCTGCACGTATGTGCACATGCGCTCGTGCATCCATAAACAAAGGTTTTATACATGTAGAATGCAATGGACTGTGCACTGTGTGAAACATTGGCTCAGAGGGGAAGGATTTTGAGCTTGTTGTATGAATATGGAGGAGAAAACCATTTATTATTTGTTTATTGCTGCAAACATTCATGTCTTCCCCTCCTTGCAGCTCAGAGCCCTCAGCTCCTTTTTGCTTGGATGCCTTATTGCCATCCTGATTTCCGCTTGCCGAAATCACCTGCCTTGACATGGCTCAAGACATAAGCTGGGAATACTCCAGGCCCTTTAGTAGCCTACATTCCCTTTTTTAAAAATAAGAACCCAAACCCACGAACCAAAACACAGCACTGTGTGAATGATGTGCACACTGTGAGCCATAAACAATGGAGCAACGTAATCCAGGCGATGAACGGCTTCGGGAAGCCAGCAGGGACAACAAGGGCTCCGTTTTCAATGTGATGTGAACTGCCCCAGAGGACCAATATGGATGTGAGCTTTCCTCTCCTTGGCTCCAAGGCTAGAGGCATCCAATAAATAGCTCAGACTACAACTCACTTACTTACAAACAATGTGGGGAAGGACAAGCCTGTTAGGTACGGGAAAGGAAAGAAGGTCGTATTGGTTTAACAGTTTCAGAAACTTGCCAGATAAGAAAAGGTTCTGGTAAGTCTTTGTTTAGTGTGGAAAAAGCAACAAGTAGCCGTGGGCATGGTAAATGTAATAATATCCCTCAAACACAGTATCTGCCAGAGACAGGTCTGATGTATTAATCCTGCCCCAGCACCTAGGAATGGCTGGACATTCCCCATAGTTCTCCCCCACCTCATGAACTCGGTGTTTAGATGCATTGCAGAAGGATGACTGTTGGAAAAGGACATGGGTGGGCTTCAGAGGCACCCAGTGCCAGCATTCAGAGCCATGTCTTTTGGGGCAGAGGATGGAAAGGACCTTGTGTGCTGCAGGAAAATCATTAGTCCTAGGGCTAATTTTAGTGTGGAGGAAATCATGCCACAAATAATTCCCACTGCTACCTAGAGGGCACTACCTCCACTTCTGTGCATTTAGTGATGTCTGTGGGCCCACAGTGGAAGAAAGAGATGGTCCCTTTTCCTCTTCTAAATGGTTATTGGTTGCCAGCCTTAAGAGTGTGCACACGCACACTCCTGTGTGTGTCTGCATGTGTATGTAGACTTTAGTTCATTAATTGTCACATGCAGCTCAGGTCATCAGGTCACCAGTGTGTTTTCAGGAGTAATATGATGGCCATGTAAACTCTGTCTTCTCTGGGATGGAAGGCATCATTAGCAGATTTTTACATCTCTGTGTGGAAAAGACAAACAGTATCCCTAAGATGCATCAGCCAGCTGAGGTAAACCTTCCCTGGCCCTCTGGGTTTGCTTTATCAAGCTGCCACCAGCTACAGTATAAATTACCCCATCTACACAAGGATTAACCCATGAGCCAATCTGTGTCAAAAGCCATCCTTGTTGTCTCAAAGAGGACAGAGTTGAAAGCTACCACGCTACAAAGATTTGCACGAAACCTTGGGGTCAGTCTAAAATAAATGTCAAATGTCTATAACACAAACATTTAGAAAGAGCACAGACCAGTGTTTATGGGCATTTTATCCTGTTGAAGTGAAAGCCCTGTCACCAAGCTTGGGAAAGCAATGGCCTCTCAATGGCACTAGGAAAAGCAGGATATGAGCCTCAGCGAGTGAAGCAACTGTGCCTGCGCCTGCCCAGTGTGTAGGAGGAGGGAGGGAAATCAGAAGGGGGATTCGTTTCTGGTTGCTTCTGCTTCTGACAACCCCTAAGGTGCTAGGGAGAAAAAAATAATCCTTGCATTAGACATGTTTGCATCACTCCATAAATAATGAATATCAGCAGTCAGACGGAGCAGGGGCTTCCCGCAGGGGCGTGAAAACCGTAAGGGAGGAATTCTGCAGTGGGGGGCCCTAAGTTGCCTTGGTGGCCTTTCTCCCCCGAACGCCAGGTCCTTCTTGCAATCCAGCACATGCAGGGGGCCAGCCCTGCCCGAGCCTGCAGCAGGAGCCTGGTTTGTACTAAACCAGCCAGAGAAGAAGCCCCCTTGATTACCTGGCGGGTTTTATGTTCCAGCCTTGGCTGTTTATTCTTTCCAGTGTTATTCTGTTTGGTCGCTGCAGGGACTGCTAAGAAACACAGGGGAACAAGGAGCACTTAGTCAAGGGCAGAAATGTTTGGATGCAGTCAACAATAAAAGGAATCCCTGAAAATTATAGGCGTTTTCCAGAGCAGCTATTTTCTCTGCCTGCAATGTTTCATATGTTCCATTCTGAATTACCCTGAAGTGCAATTAAAATACTTCAGTGTTTGAAATCTGGAAATCCTCAGTCCCACAGTCTTAATATCAATCCTGGCTGTGAAAGAGGAGGGGGAGGAGGGAAGGATTTATTCTCTCCAGGCTGCAGGGGGATTTACACTAACAGTTTACATCCACTTCATTGCAAATCCTTTCTGATCAGTCCTTCCCACCCAGTGCCTGTGGGTGAGAAGAGGGCAGAGGTGCTGGTGGTACCGGCATCTCCCCTGCTTCCAAATGAGCAGGGCAGCTGTGAAACCCTCCCTCCACAGCCCCAAGCCAACCAGGCACTCTGTGCCCTGCTTTCAGCAAACCTGGAATAATTTCACATCATCTCCTGTGGGAGGAGGTATAAAGGTAAGGCTGCAGTTCTGCCTCTGAAATTTCATTTTTTTCCATCTTACAGAAGCAGGTAAGACCTGACATCTGAATGCAAAGTGAAGATGGAGTCAAGGCATGGGTTTTGCTGTGGCTCTACAAGAGATAACCAGAGGCAATATATCAGAGAGCACTGTACCCCTCTGTCAAAAAGTACTGTAAAGCTCCAATGCATAAGGTGGCTTTGACCATTAAGGAAGGAAGGAAAGCCAGTTCATTTTTCCCTTGGCTCATCCTTGGCCCTCATGCACTTTTGCTGCTCCCTACAGCTGCCAGTGGAGTGTGTGCTTGTGGATTAACATTACACAGAGAGAAGCACTTGCAAAGCTGAGAGGACTCTGCATTGCTAAGCAAACATTTAGATGAGTGATATCAGACTTTTCTTAAAGAGCATGAGCTTAATTTAAGGCTCAGCATCCGGGCTGAGCCAATTCACATGTGCTGGGAGAAGTCTGCTTGGATGAGTGATGGGAGCTGCTGGTACCTGGAGCATAGCCTGCTGAGTGAGAGAGGCTACAAGTCATCATCTGAGTACTTTGGAGAAATGTCCTCTATGATTCTCTGATTCATGTGCAGGGAGCATCACATAACTCAGGGACACTTACAAAGCCCTGTGGTGCCATCCTTCAAAGTTTCACTACAGTAACTCCAGGACTGACTCCAGGCAACTCTAGGCAACTCTCAGGGCCCAGCTGAACAAGGGCTTGGCTCAGCTCTTTGCACTTATAATTAGTTAACACACTTAGTGCTGCAAAACAAGGAGGAACTGCAGAGGAACTTTCCTGCTTAGGAACATTCATGGTGACAGAAGTGTAATCAACACCGAGCAGCAAAGAAGAGAGGAAAGAAGAAGAAGAAGATCCCTATGTCAGATGGCTTTGCCTCTAAAGCTGCTCAGTTTTCTACAGTTGCTGCCAGTTTGTCCCTGGGTAGGGGTCTGACAAAGACTTATCTACCTGCTGCTGTTGAGTGTCAGATGCAGGTGAGGTAAAATGAGTGAGGGTGGCCTATTCAGTGTCCTGTAACTACAGGAGGGTCAGGTAAGACCCCTGTAACTACTGGCAAGCCAGCTGGAAAAGCCTATCCCTTTGGACTATTTTACTGCAGACAAGCATGTACCAGTGACAGTGGCTGAGGGCCGTAGTTCCCCCATACCAGCAGCTGCACGTACCCAGCTAGACCTTAAACCAGCAGCTCCAGTCCATTAGCAGGCTGTGAGCACTCTTAATGTGCCAGCAATCTTGTGAGATGTGTCTGATGGTGATTTAAAAAACCTGAAAGGTTGGACACAAAAGTGGGCATGAAATTATTGTTTGATCCCCCAACAGCTGAGCTGTAAGTGAGCTGCAACACCTGGAGGTTGAAAAAATAGTGGAGACTTTATTGAACTATCAAATACTATTATCTCTGCACACATTTGTTTGTGGGCATCTTATCAGTTAGAAAGTTTTGGAATTTCAATCCTTTCTCTCTTTCCTGTGCCCTAGTAGACATCACTCATTCTTAATTGTGTATCTTTTAGGGTAAGATTAGCCAGACTAACTATACTGAGGCAGCAAATTTTGGTGCTGCTGGTGCATCATCCCTTCAATCCATTGCTAAAACAGTCTTTACCCAGAGTATGTGCTGAAATGTTCAGAATTTTCTTCAAAGAGCTATTTATGAAGCAGAGAGAGCCTCGAGACAGAAACAAGTGCCTAGATTTTCTGGGAGGAAAAATAAAAATCTTTTTTGGTTAAAATCAGCTTTCAAGTTGCAGGATTGAAACCACCTGAGGTTAGGCAAATGAGATGTTTCATGAGGAATTTCCTTTGCACGACTATGAAATGAGAGCATCTTCCAGCAGCATCTTCTGCAGCATCAGGTGTCTCTCTGCACAGGAGGAACAAAGAAGGGAGCCAGGTGAGATTGCTGGGCAGACAATGGATTCCCCCTGCTCTGTGGGATGCTTCACAGTGGAGTGGGTATTGCCATTTATTGCAAGTGCCCTGTCATTAACTGTTCATTATAATGTACTAAACAGAGGGATCTCCATAGAGCTCTCGTGCCCTCCCTCAGAAGTGTGCCCTGGCTTCCCTGAAGCATTGTATTAGCAGAGCATGACAGCACTTGTCAATGGAGCACTTGTGGTGACATGTTTGAGAGTCCTAATGCACTTTTTAATTCTCCTCCATCAGTCTCCTGCAAGTTCTTTCAAATTCGGATGTGGATTTTTTCCCCCATGTCCATCTCAGAAGATAAAGGCTGTATTTGCCATGGTCTTTGTTCTGTTTTTGCCTTCATTGTGAGCTGGTCTCTGGCTATGCATCAGTCCTTTGTCAGAGTGTGTCCTAGCTCATTTTCCTCTCCATTTTCCTTCCCTCCTGGCTCCAACCACTAAGAACAAATGACAAAGATGATCAGAGATATGAACCAGCTTTCTCAATATGAGCAAATAAATAGATTGGTGGTCCTCAGCCTCCAAGGCTGGGAGGAGATGGAGGTTTGTTGGAGCCTGAGTGGAGGGAAAAATTACAACCATTTCAGACAGTTCCCCACTCGTTCCTTTCTACTACAGACAGTACACATAAGGCAGCATGTAGCAGGCAACTAGCCCCTGTGGGCTCAAGGGATCATGAAGTGTGTTCAGAGAAGATAGATCCTTCTAGAGTTATCCCATACAAAGTCTTTGCCTCGGGTTCAAGTGGTCCCTGAGCTGCGAGGGGACTGCAAGCTGCTCCTCTGGACCAACTCCAACAGGTTGATGTTGCCCCTGCTGGGAACCCCAGAGCTGGATGAAGCACTCCAGGTGGGGTCTCACCAGAGCAGAGCAGAGGGGCAGAATCCCCTCACTCAGCCTGCTGGCCATGCTGATTTGGATGCAGCCCAGGACTCATTTGGCTCTCTGGGCTGTGAGTGCATGTGGCTGGGTCACGTCCAGCCTCTCATCCACCAGCACCCCCAAGTCCTTCTCAGCAAGGTTCTTTCAATCTGTTCATCCTCCAGCTGGTGTTCATACCAGGGGTTGCCCTGACCCAGGTGCAGCACCTTGCACTTGGTCTAATTAAACCACATGGAGTTCCCATGGTCCTGCTTCTCGAGCTTGTCCCGCTCCCTTCCAGATCCCTGCATCCCATCCTTCAGGTGTGTCAGCCATACCACTCATCTTGTTGCCATCTGCAAACTTGCTGAGGGGGCACTCAATCCCTTCATCTGTGTCATTAATAAAGTTATTAAATAACACTGGTCCCAGGACAGACCCCTGAGTGACACAACTTGTCACCAATGTCCATTGGGACTCTGAGCTGTTTATCACTCCCCTCTGGATGAGACCATCTAACTAAATCCTTATCCTCCTAGCAGTCCATCCATTTAATCCATCTCTCTCCAATTCAGAGAGAAGGCTGTTGTGGGGGACTGTGTCATAGGCTTTACAGAAGTCAAGTTAAATGACATCTGTATCTCTTCCCTTATCCACTGATGTAGTTATCCCATCATAGGAGTCCAAGAAGTTGGTCACTGCTGGCTGTCCTGAATCAACTCCCTGTCCTCCATGTGCCTT
>VZTR01000468.1:4394-58821 GCA_013400775.1 Chaetops frenatus | reverse complement strand
CCACATGGAGTTCCCATGGTCCTGCTTCTCGAGCTTGTCCCGCTCCCTTCCAGATCCCTGCATCCCATCCTTCAGGTGTGTCAGCCATACCACTCATCTTGTTGCCATCTGCAAACTTGCTGAGGGGGCACTCAATCCCTTCATCTGTGTCATTAATAAAGTTATTAAATAACACTGGTCCCAGGACAGACCCCTGAGTGACACAACTTGTCACCAATGTCCATTGGGACTCTGAGCTGTTTATCACTCCCCTCTGGATGAGACCATCTAACTAAATCCTTATCCTCCTAGCAGTCCATCCATTGAATCCATCTCTCTCCAATTCAGAGAGAAGGCTGTTGTGGGGGACTGTGTCATAGGCTTTACAGAAGTCAAGTTAAATGACATCTGTATCTCTTCCCTTATCCACTGATGTAGTTATCCCATCATAGGAGTCCAAGAAGTTGGTCACTGCTGGCTGTCCTGAATCAACTCCCTGTCCTCCATGTGCCTTAGCAGAGTTTCTAGGAGGATCTATTACACGATTATATTGCTAATAATCTTTATTTATAATAATGTTTATAGAATTTGTTGTTTAAGTCTTGGTTTTCTGCGATGCTCAATGACTTCCCTGCCCTGAGGTCTGCTGACATCCATCAGCAAAGTCACAGCACTCTTCAATACCTCAAAACCTCATAGGAAACTCTACCTTCCTGGGCTGGAAAGGAATGAATGAGTGAATATCCAGGTGTCAGTGACACCAGGATGTGATACCAAGCCCTGCCCAATCCCCAGAGTGCCTTGGTCCTTCTGGGATTTCAGTGACCCCTGAAGGACTTGGAAGGCAATGGGAGCAAGAGACATAGCTAATGAGGGAACCTCTCTGTGGCATCAGCTTCATTGTCATGAGCACTATCTCTGAGACTCTGATTTATTTTCTGTGCTGCATATGATGCATGAAGCAGGGGGCTGAAAATCTATTTTAATGCCAGCAAGTGGTATCAGGCGAATATGAGCTGACATAGGAAACCAGAAAATTAGAGCAGCTTCCCTTGACCCAATATTAGCAAAGGGTTTTCTGCAAGCTGTGATAGATGTAGATTCTTAACCATTGATTTTCTTTGGTACCTGTCTGCGAATATTATGATAAAGTGTTGGTTTTGTGAGGTTGTTTTATTTTTTTAAAGAGACTTGAGTTGCTGCAGCTTTGTGAAATAATGGTGATGTAGTTATCTATGAGATACCTAAGTACCATGAGACAGAGAGCATTAGAATTCATCATGTTTGTTATTGTCCTTTTACAAATTACTTTACTCCAACCAGTCAAAGTTTGGGACTACACATACAGCTGCACAGAGGTAGCCACACACCATCTTGTGTGCACAGGATCTGATTTGATCATAAAAGAAGTACTGCCAAGGACCACGAAAATAAAGTTTTTCACTAAGCAGGTAGGGGATGTGGACCAAACACTGAATTCAGGAGATGATTGCAAATACAAGTGTGATAGGAGATTGGGACAAAACACTTGTCAGTGAAAGGTAAGAAATGTGTGTCCAGAACACACAGAGCTAGAGAAAGTAGAGAGATGGATTTTTGTTTGAGAAGACTCCCTGATGGCTTCATGCCACCCCTTCTAAGCTTGACTGAGCCTTAGGACTCATGACTTCCGTGCAAATAGGTTCACCTGCCCCTGAAGTCCTCTGTTTTCTTCTGACAGCAACACCTTTTCAAAAGACTCAAGTGGCTGACTTACAAATATTTTTCCCATTATTTCATCCCTGGTCAGCAGTTCTGTTCCCTGGGGTAAATGGCCCTGGATGTACCCTTTTCCTCCTCCCATCCATCTGTTGTGTCTGCCCAGGAATTCTTTCAAGTTTCAGCTTCATTTTCCTCTCTCACACCTGGATGACTTAATCATTGAAACATCCAGCCATAAATACTTGACGTCCCTAGAATTGTCAGGGACTCCTTACACAGCCAGTAAAATTCCCGGAGTCAGCACAATTAGGAAAAAAACCCCTTAAGGTACCCGAAGAACTAGAAATTTTTTGTTTGTGGCAGCCAAGACCAAACTAACTCATTTGAGAGGCAAGTCTTACCAGCTGAGGCTTGGTGTTGAGGCTGGCTCTGAAGGACACTGGTAAAGGAGTCTCTGGACTACACCTTACTGCATAAATGAGGAGGTCAAGGTGCTCAGATTTTCTACACTGAAATATACTGGGTAAAAGACTGGTTCAGAGCATGAAAGTATGTCAGGGAAGGCTTAGGTTGGGTATTAGAAGTTCTTTCCCCCAGTGGGTCTTTGGGCAGTGGAACAGGCTCCCTAGGGAAGTGGTCACTGACAGAGCTCAAGAAGTGTTTGGACAATGCTCTCAGGAACATGCTGTGACTCTTGGGGTGCTGTGCAGGGCCAGGAGTTGGACTTGATGATCTTAGTGCATCACCTCCAACTCAGGATGTTCTAGGTCTTCCAGCAATATAATTAGAATTTGATTATCCCTGTAAAACTAACTCTGGTGCAGCCATACGTGTCTGCTTTCATCAAGGGGAAATTTATTTTTTATATCCATGAGGGAGGTAAAACAACTTAAAACTGTACATTTTGAGAGGAGAGTGTACTATAGGTGGTGGGTGGGAGATTGTTGAATAGTTGTGTTGAGTCCTTATCTCAGTAGTACTGGCCTGAGGAAGAAGGAATTTTTTTGCAGAAAATATTTTTAGTCTCTCAGGGGTGAAGTGGGTAACATCTAAACTTATTAGTTCAACTTCCTTTTTGTTTTTAACTGCAGATAAACCAGAATGTATTTTAAGTCTTTTCTTACCCCAGTAGTTCTTCTCTTCCCTGATGAAAAGGACTTTTTTAACCAGTCCCACTTTGTCAGCCTCCTTTCTTATGAGACGCCACCCCAGTGTTTCCCTTAAGATGTTATTCTGCTTTTCAGGGCAAAATCTTTTTCTGCTCTCTGTACACCAGTGAAAACCACTCTCCATGCTTGTTTCCTGATCAAGTCTTGCTGCTACTTTCTCATTTCAACATACAACCAGTGGGGAATACTAATCAAGGCCTGTAATCATTTGGATTGCAGGTGGTGAAATGCACTGTCTTTAAGTCTTATAAAATATGTCCATAAGCAGCAGATGCAATGAGAGGTAGTTTCCTAAGGACCTGTCTAGAGATTGAATTCTGCTGTTTAGTAAATGCTGTATTGGCACTGCTGTTATCCCCACAGTGCGGTGATCAATAATGCTTGTTTTCATTACTCAGTGACTTTTATCTGTTAATTATACAGGAAATTCAGATTTTCTGAATCTTTCCCAGTCTTATAACTGGACATCAGCCTCAAGTGTGATTGTTGAAGTGACTGGTTGTGACAGAAACACAGACATACTATCAGAAAGCTTAGAAGTGAACTTAGTTTCCTTCAGAAGTAAACCTAAAAATTTGTAGTAGAAGTGTGCTTTTTGGCTAGCTCAAACAAGGTAGGTGGCAGGACACACAAGGTGCTAATTATTAGTGCCCTTGGCAACAGTTTATACTTGTGAACAATACCAAATATCATTAGCAAAATATCTTAAACGCCTGTGCCCAAAAGGCTGTCTGGCATGTTCCTAGGAAGTGTTCCACTCCCAAAGAGATTTTGGTGAAAAGTTGGGACCAGTTGCATTGCAGATATTTCTGTGTTTCCACAGGTATCACTTTCACAAAGCACAATTACAAAGCAAACTCTTGAGTCCCCAGTGATGTACATAAATCACATTGCTGGTAGTGTGATCTGCCAGGAGCATCTTTGGATCCTCTTATCATGGTAAGCACCATAGACTTGGATGAGCTGAGAGTGAATTTTTTTTTAAATGTTCACTAGATGTATCCACATCAAGAACAAAAACTGTTACCTTCCAGGGTTAAAAGGAAGGTACATCTAGTCTGATACCCCATTCCTGAGAGAGCCTACGGACATTAATGTGAAAACAGTGGATGAAAAGGGAAAATGTACAGGGGGGCAACAAAAAATAGCAGGCCAGTTATTTCCTAACCTAAATGTGTTTTCTGTGTATTTAACACGCCTTAATGGATTTTGCTTTCAAGTAGCCATCCAGTCCTTTGTGAACCACCTAAAAATTAACATCCTTAGGCATGTGAGAAAAACTACTTCCCTGTATTTATTTCAAACCTGCAAGTTTTGCTTTATATCCCTTGCTTCTTATCCTGGGAGGGACTAATCAATCCCTGCTCCTTACAAAGGCATTCATTTGTTCCATTTTTGGTTTTCTAGGTTTTTCTGTTTTCCTACCAATCTCCTTGTATTCAGCATCGCTGATTTTAGAATTAAAGGCATCAAGCCATCACGAGATAACATGTCTTTTGTCATGGATTCCCAAACAGCAGAGCAGGATTTTCCAAATCCAAAAGTGTGCCCAGCAATGATGCTTCTCTCATATATCTTCTCAGCAGAAGGAGCTCTGCAAATTGGAGTTGCTCAGTGCTTGGACTAAGACAACCCTGGTTACAACATTGCTGTGGCACTTTGCAGAGGTGGTTCTAAATGCATCACTCTCTGCCTTTTGTGATGTTTGTGTGCTTTCCAGGGATATGAGGGGAAGTAATTTATATTGAGACTCATCAATCAGCAATAAAAAGCTGTTATACAGCTGGAATACTTGGCTGGTGTTCCTGGTGCAGACGACAACTTAGGAACATCTGTGTTGCAATATGAGAAATATAATCAGGCTGTCTGGTGAGGATGGTTGAGGGGCAGTCATTTGCAGAAAGTAGGGCAGCCTCGTTTGCACAGGAGCCTGCTTGCTGCTTTGCATACCTCAGGGTGCCAAGGAAAAGCCTCTGCTTCCCAGAAATGCTGAACCACAGAGCAGCATCACCAGACCCTCTGAAAGGGCACCAGACTCATGATGGTGTGACTTTGATTTAGTGAATTCCTAATTGTGTAGAAGAGCAGATTTGTTTTTGCACAGAAGCTTCTAAGCTGTGAAACTGTTTTCAATTGCTTGTCTGCTGCACAGAATAAAAAAATAGGAAGGACCAGCAAGTGGGTGTAACAGCTGGGTACCTGGACTTTGGAAGTACTGGAAAAAACTGCCTGCTGCTTCCTTCTCTGCCTGTTGCTGCACAGATTGAATCTGAAGTCAGGATTTAAACAGTGAAATCCCTAGCTGGTGTCAAGTCTGACAGCCTGCTGCACACTCTCTTGCTCTGATACATCTGAACTCCCCTCACTACCAGCTCCAGAGGCAGAAGAACAGCCCTTGGGAGGCCTCTTCTCTGTAATTCAGGGTGTGGCCTGATAGTGGGAACACTGCTCACCCTCTGCATTTATCAGGGTGTGGGCAGTGGAGAGGCATCCGTGGGCAGTGGAGCAGGGCTCCTGCTCAGAAGCTCCCCGTGTGACTGCAGCACAGACTGGCAGGAGCTGAGGAATAGCTGGATGCTATTTCTGTTATATCTCCTCAGAGTGAGGTGTGTATTTAAGAGCTTTTCAGCAGTCAGAGCTCACATCCAGAGCTGGAGCAGGGATGTAGGATGGACAGCAATTTTCCCTGCCAGCATCTTTTGGCCTCAGTGTGGACAGGGCTGGTTTTTGATCCCCATGTTCAGTCCCACTTGTGCCTTCTGGGCATTCCCTTAAGGGCAGCTACCTGGGAAGGCAGACTGTGTGAGCAAGTGCCAGGTGTGTGTTTCTCAGAGAGCAGCCGTCTGAGGCTGAATATTTGTAGCTGCTCCTGGTCTCTGGGATGTGAACGTGCCACGCAGATGCACAAAGTGCCTGTGGCACCCACCCCGTAAACTTCTGCTCCCTCAGCCTTAGAGACATGGGTGTCTTTTCCATTTGCTTTGGTCAAGCTATTGTGTAAATGAAGCAACATCTCATTGGTCATACAACTAAAAAGGAGATATTGGAAACTCCTCGGGGCAGAAGCTGTCTGTATTGGTGCCTATTATAGCTCACACACATCCCTGAGAGGCAATGCCTCATAATTAATTGCTAAATAATTAATAATAAGAAGAAGCAGATTCTACTCAGGAAGTAATTAACCGCCTTATGCTTACAGGGAAGTCCTATGGAAGGGAAGAGTAATTAAAGGCTCTTTAAAGGACACAGAAAAATCCCCACTGACCTCAGCCAGGACAGATTTAGGAAGAGGGTCCAGTAAGATTTCCTTATATATCAAATAAAAATATCTTTGTTCCTGTAGATAAAATTTCCTAATCTGGTAGTTTTTGTTCATCTATCTGTACCAGTGTGCAACATGGATGAACAATTTTATTTTTATTTAATTTAATTTATGACAGTATGAAATGGTTAGTTATAAGGCATGCTAGAATTTTCCTTGGAAAGCAAGTAGGTGGCTAGCTCACAATGGAATCGAGTTTTTCACTATTTTATTCAGGCAGTATCATACAATGGACAAAAGCAAGACCTGGATGGCAAAATTAGTTTGCAAGAGGTATCTTTAGATGCCACAATCCATCCACAAAGACACTGAGAGCACGCAGCATCTTTTTTTGTTCATAGCTGAAAGACACTTTTGCAGTCATTGCCATGTTCCTTTGGATGAATTCACACAGTCCTGTAGAGATGTGAATTTTCTAGGATTTTGGAGCTGTCATGGCTGAGAGAGCTGAAAGCATCAGCTGAGTATATCAGAACACACAACCACTCGATATCACCTCATCAAGGTAAGCCTTGCGACTTTTGATTCATAACTTCATTGGTCTCTTCTTGCAAATCAAAACTAAATGAAAGACACAACCTTCTCAAACCCTTGCAAGGTATTTTTAAGTCAGGGTGCATTAGAGCTCTGAGTTTTGTTGTTCCCAACGGTGTTCATAATGGGCCCCCTTCGAAGATGTGCATCTCAAGAGTGTCTTGATACATTGATAATGAACACACCTCCTGGCTTTCAGGATTCACCAACGTCCTTTACAAGTCCTTCAATTTTTCTTTATCTTCTCATTATACAGGCCATTCTCTCCTGGTACCAGGTAAAGGGGATTACATTATGCTGCTTTTGTCAAATGCATGACAGAGAGTATGAGAAAATGTCAGTCATTTGGTTCTGTCTTTGGGGTTCTGAAGAAGTTCTGTCTCTCACGAAACTTCCTCTTTTGTTAACTCAGATGTATTTGGCAAACTTAGAGCTTAATACTCTCTAGTGCAGTGGAAAATGAAATTACTTTTTATTCTCCTGAAGCCACTTTTGAAGGGATACTGTGCATGGCATGACTTCACCAGTTCAGATAATCCACTTTACCTGTATTCCTGTCCTGGAACTCAGCCCCAGATAAGTCGTACTAGATGTCCTTAAGAAGGTGGGTGGCCCAGGACTATGCTGTATCCCTGGGGCAATTCTGGGGGAGCCCATTTGGCCCCTGTGCTCCCTCTCCCCCTTCACTGGTGCAGCTTAACCAGCAGATCCAGGCTTAGCCCTGCCTGGAACTCCTGGTCCCAGCCCAGTACACTCAACCTCCAAACAGTCACAGGAAATCTCAGCCAGACATTGCTTCTTCACATCAGGGAGACCAAGAAGTCTCCCTAGTCCTGGCTTTCCTGCTACCACAGTGCCTTCTCATTTGAAGACCAGGTGCATGAAACTTCAACAGTGTAGCAGAAACTCCTAGGAGAATTAGGGTCTGCTGTTTGCTGGCATCCTTAATCTGGCCAAGTGCTGACTGCTGTGGAAAGGACAGCTGTATCCTGCTCCTTCCCTCTGGGCCCACTTCTACTTTTCTGCCAGCTCCCTTGCATTGATTGATCCATGATGTAACTACTAATGAGATGGAGCGATTGAAGACACACCCTTATGCCCCTGAAAAGATTAATTTTCCAGTGGTGTTACCCCCATGCAATTGCACAGTCTGTGGATCTGACTCAAGGGAGACAGAAGAAACACAAGGGAGAGAGTGGGACTTTACAACAGCCCACAAAGGGCTGCTGGTCCTAGTGTTGAACACTAGTTGGACATTTGCTCTCCTGTGATTTACACACTTAGGAAAGTCCTTATCTGGAGCTAATTTTCCTCAAGGTCATCTCAGACAGGAAGGAGCTTCCCAGCTGAGTCCTGCTGGCTGAGCTAGGAGCTGCTCTTCCCTGTTGTGGCTGGGAGCTGGGACAGACCAATGCAGCCTGTTTGCAGTACAGGGGGGAGCACTTACAGCTATAGGTTGTCCCACAGAAATGCTGTTCTCTGCCTAGACATCACTCTTGTTCCCATCCCAAGGCCCACAGGCAAGTTAGTAAGGTACATCTACTGACAGTACAGTAGGGTTGAGTCAGTGTGACAAGTATGGAGCCATTGCCTACTAGATACTAATACTATGTGTGGATTTGACCCATCTGGGTGGTTTAGGAGTCATTAAATTCCAAAAGAAGCTACAGGAATGTCCCTTGTCACCAGACAGTATCCAAAGAGCTTGAACAAGAGGCAGAAGGAGATAAGTTAAAAAAGCCTAAGTGGAAGAGGTGAGAGCTCAGGTGGCAGTGACAGTGATAGTTTTCCTTAAGGGAAAAGCAGTTCAGGATGTTTCCTTCCTGCTGGCACCTGTCCTGCAGTTCCCAGTGCCCCAGCACTTCTCTCCAGCCAGGCTGCAAACCCAGCCACTGGAATGATCTGCATGACAAGAAAACACAAAAGCCTACAAACCTGCAGTGCCATAGACACTGTTGCAGAGCAGCAGAGAGTCCTTGGAGTTCTAACAAACATCCATGGGCCACTAGCATCTCCTGCCACGACATCCCTGAGTCCAGAGCCTGGTGTTGGGTCAGTTGATTGGAACATGATGGTGGTAACACCAAGGTTGTGGGTTTGATCCCTGGACGGGTGTCCTAGGCTGGCTGTATGATGCTTTTATCCCCACTCGTCTGTTTAGTTCAGAAATAAGCTTTGTAACTTTAAGACTGGATTGGAGAGCAAGTGCTGGAACCAGCCTCGTTATTGGCCTTACCTGTGCTGGAACCAACCAGAACCCTATAAAAGCTCTCACTAGAAGGTTCCCTGAGCTGCTGCTGTAGGAGGCTCCTGCTCTGCTTGTCCTGGGTTTCTGTTGGACTGCTGAAGCCAAAGGTATTTTTTGGGACTATTCTGCTGTTTTTTGATCTGGGGGATACCAGGACCATCACTCAGGGCCCCCCCAAGCTGCCCTGCAGCTGGGATGCCGGGCCCGAGACTGAGAGAAGAGCTGAGGACTCACCCACTGAAAGGACTTTTCTGAGCTTGTCATCTCTCCAGAACAGCAAGAGGGTTCATTGTGTAGATTTGGTCATTCTTTATGCTTGTGGGTTTTTGTTTTGTTAAATAAATAGTTTTTTCCCCTTCTCTCAAAGGAAATCTATTTCCTGGACCAGGTGGGGGAGGGGCAGCTTAAACCTGTCTTTTGGAGGGACCCCTTTTGGAGGTTGCCTCCCAAATTTGTCCTAAACCAGCACAACTGGCTACACACTAAACAGTTGGACTTGATCCTTGTGGATCCCTTCCTACTCTATTCTGGGAGTTATCTGATGCCAGATCCCTCAGGGCCTTCCTGCTGAGTTTGGTGAACCCAAAGCTACTCTTGTGTGCAAAGCATTTGGAGGATCTAGCAACCAGTTTAAATTCGGGTGCTCCATAGAGGGATCAACATTATAAAATTTTGGCCTATAACTCCATGAAATCTCTTCAAAATTACTTTTCACCTGCAGGGCAGTGATGCTTCAGTCCCCTGATGTTTTGGGATGTCAAAGACCTGTGTTCCCCCAGGCACATACCTGGTGACAGCAGCAGCCACTGTTTGTGATAGGAGAAAAACTTGGTTTAAGCCTCCCATTCCCACCGCTAATGTACATTTTAATGTTTTTTTTCTGACTTAAGACATTATTGCATAAATGCTCTACCACTGCCCTAAGGGGATGTTTTAGAGTGTTTTGATTTCTTTATGTTGTTTCCTTTTTATTCTGTATGTCAAACTGAGCAGCTGAGAGCCTAATGCAGACACTAAGAAGATAGAATGGTCCCAGCATCACCATGACACAACTCTCCCTGCAGCAGCAGGTGGCTGAGAAGGTGAATTTTGCTTGGAGAGAAGCAAGATTATTCTATATTTTCAGTAAGAAATCTCAAGGAAGGCTGCACTTACAAGGACTTGATGCATACAGCAAAAACATCAGCAAGAAAATCAATGAAAATAGGCATCAGCCCCATGCTTTACTCTGGGAATAATTTTCCAGTCCCACTCAGAGCAAATTTTTCCTTTTTCTCAACCCCTCAACAATTATGCTAACCCTATTCTGGGCCTCCAAGTAATCAATTCAACTTCTCAACAATAAAAGGCTGTCTATGCATGACTATTTTTGCCACCCTCAGGCTGCTGTGGCAGTCCCTGTTCACCCCCACCCCCCCAAGCTAGCTCTGAGCTTTTTCTTTCTCTCCCTCAACCCTAACCATTGACTTCTCAACCCTGGCCAGTGACTTACCTTTAAGACAGCATCCCCACTGCCCAGATAATCAGTATTCCTCAGAGATGGATTCTGCTATTAGCTTTCAGTTTCCTTGGACAGTTTCTTTCAGCCCCACTGACACGTGTCCAATGGGCTGGAGGTTTCAGCTTTTCCTTTACATCAGCCCTCACCCTAATCTGAGCACTGAAAGCATGCCAGCCCTCTCACAGACTAAGCATTCCCCAGCTGAGGGTGCTTTTTCCAGCTCCCATTCTCTTTCAGTGTGCTCCTCCCAGCTCTCATCTAACCATAGCTCTGGGCTTTCGCTTCCCCTGTCCTTTAGGGAGCATCCCTCCCCTTGCTGTTTGGAGGCTTGGTGGGCTTGATCTGGTCTCTCCATGTCTCTCTTATACTGGGGAGTCCAGGTCTGGACACAGCATTCCAGGTGTGGCCTCACCAGTACCAACAAAAGGAGGGTCATGTCCCTCGACCCAATGGGAGCACTCCTCCTAACGCAGCCTTATTCAGAAAAGGCAGAAGGAGAACTTCACTGCTGTTTGCAGCTACCTGGGGAGAGGCTGTAGAGAAGATGCATCCAGGCTCTTCCCAGAGGCATTCAGTGACGGGACAAGAGGCCACAAGATGCTGTCTGGGACTTGGAAAACTCCAGATAGATCTTAGGGGAGCAAACTTCAAAACAAGGTTGGCCAAACAATGGAACATGTGCCCAGGGAGCCTGCAGGCTCTCCATCCTCAAAGATGTTAAAAATTCGGCTTGCTGAAGCTCTGAGTAGCCTGACCTGACTTTAAAGCTGTCTGAGCTGTGAGCTGGGCCAGAGGACAACCAGAGCTCCCTTTCTACCTGAGTCACTGTACAATTCTGCTACTATGAACCTCAACCTTTGTAAATTTGGAGTCTAATCTGACTACCTTGATGAGAGGAAGGTGTCATGTCCTTAATAGCAGATTAAGCCTTTGCAAAGCCTACTCTGCTTTGAGAAACAGTTTCATGGGACCAATATCTAAACAACTGCTGGCCCACTAACACAGAGCTCCCCAGCACTTACTGACACCAGGAAATAATTGTAGCTGACCCAATATTTTCTTCACATACATTTTCAGGATTAGGACAGGTGTCCAAATTTCTGCCTTGCCTATCCAGTGCAGTTTAAAGGAATTTGGGAACTTGGGCAATTTATAAAAACTCTGGAATGGTAATGACAAGGGGAAGGAATTTACACACCTGGAGGTGAAAGTTGGAAAAGTCCCAAATAACTCAGCTTCTGCTGCCCTTTTTCCTGAGTGGTGCAAGAACCTTTCCTGTGTCCACCTTCTCTTCTCTCACCCTCACTTCTCCCAGTGCTTTAATAAGCAAACTAAAATCTCCTCAACACTTGCCCATTTTGACTGGAAGCATTGGGTAAATGCTTCCTCAAATTTTTTTGCCACCTGCAAGTGACCTGACATCCTCACTGACATTTTACCCCTTTCCTGCAAGCGACTGCAGAGTCCCTCAGCCCTGGGGGTTTTTCCTCCTTTTCTCTCCTTTTCTTCTCTTCTTCTACCCTGCCTAAACACCTGTGGGAAAGAAAAGGGCATTAAAAAGAGACATCCTTGCTGTGTGAGCAGGGAGGGGCTGCTGCCCCTGACTCAGTGCAGTGTTAGATTGGGGCGGACTTGCTGTGGGTTCAATGTATCGTGGTGTGTTCCAACAGCTCACTCAGATATTTCCCCAGGGGGGAAAGCCTTTGCTTTCCCTCCGAATTCATCCATCACCAGGCAGAGCACACTCATCAAAACTCTGGAATCTGGCATCGCTGCAGGATCATTATAAGGGTTTAAAAGAGAACATTTCACCGCCCCATATATCTTGTCAAACGAC
The DNA here is from genome assembly GCA_013400775.1 of Chaetops frenatus. Classification (NCBI taxonomy): domain Eukaryota; kingdom Metazoa; phylum Chordata; class Aves; order Passeriformes; family Picathartidae; genus Chaetops; species Chaetops frenatus. The sequence goes on along the minus strand of VZTR01000468.1, from coordinate 46,530 downwards.
ACCTGACAGGTCAGCTGGGGAAGTGACTGCCCTTCCCAGCTGAAGCACTGGCTTGAGAAGTGTCATCTACAGGCACAGGTCAGCCCAACCCAATCCCCCTAGGCTGGGAAACCCAGAAACTCTGAGCTAACATAACATCTACAGCATCTGCCCAACTTTCTGTATACTACGTCTTTCTCATTATGGAATGGTGACCCTTTTTCATGTGTTTTTATGTGATTTTGTCTAGTCCTTATCTCAGCCTGCTTACCCTGCTGGCACTAAAGGCAGTTAGATCCAGGGGTGAACCTTATCCCATGAAAATAGTTATTTGTGATCAAGAAAAATTAAAAGATGTGTCCAGAACTGATCAAGATACTGAAATCGAGATGTTTAGTTAAGGCAAGGAAAATTCCTGTCTGCTTCTATTTAATTTTTCAAAATAAAAACAAAAGAAAATAAAAAATAATAAAAACTCCCCAACAAAACAAAAAAACAAACAAAATCTCTACTGAAATACAGATTATAGAAAATCAGGAATGTCTCCTTTTCAGCAATAAAGCCCTGGAGAGTTAATGTTATCAAGCAAACTGGAAGTAAAACCAAACTCCACATTACTTACGATGCACTGTTTCTATCAATACACAGCTGAGATTAATTCAGGAGTGCCGGGTTTCAGTGTAGCCTGTACTTTGTTCTGCTGTCAGTGCTTACTCCAAGTACCAGGCTGAAGCCACAGAATCAGACTGCAGGCTGTTTGAGTCAAGTGTCTGTTGAAGCTAATTCATCACAGTAAAAAAATGGTTATGAGATATTAGCAGCTACTGAGGCTACACTCACTTTTCCTTTTTTTCTTTTTATTGCCTGCATAAAGAAGACCAATTGCTGTTTGTCAATAGACAAAAAAAAAAAAAAATCTTGTTTTCTATGATGTTATGCAAATTCCCTCCCTGCCTCAGCATATAAATACCCTGAAGGTGAGAGAGTGTGGAAAAAGCAGAAGAAAAACAAGAAAGAAAAAACCTAGAAGGAAAGCAATCTATAGGAAAGGTTTTACAGGGAAAGTGAAACCACTAACAGAAAAGAGTGATGAGAAGGATGATGATAAAGGCTGCTCCTGAGTCAGTCTCCCAGGCCCAACACCTGTACACTGGCCTGGACACCTGCCCACACCAAAGGCTGCACCACAGCTAAATTTAGCCAGGTGTGGTTTGGAACATGTGTGTTTTTGGTTCTCCTTTGCCTCGAGAACAACAGAGGGCCACAGTATTGTGCTGCTTAATTAAGAATTTCATTTCCAGCAGCACCAAGAAAATTCATACACAGGGATGGAGTGGAGCCAAAGTAGACATCAAAACTGTTTTCTCTCTTAAGCCTTCAGAGTAGAGGCTGGAAGCAGGTAATAGAGAAACAACCTTTTTACCCCCCATGTCTTTAAATGTAAGAAGGATTGGTCTTATTAAGGATTTTGTTATAGGTACATGGTAGAGAGGGGGACAGAGGAGGACATAGAAATTTTGGAAGAAGCAAAGGAGGGATATGCAAAGATTTTAGGAGCTTCCTGTCCAAAGCAGTTTTAGAGTTGCTATTTCATAATTTTGAAAATTAGCAGTATTAGGCATGATGCATCTTCTGGAAGCAATTGTCGTCAGGATATACCCCAGAATGCAGATAACAAGAACAATAGGACTGCAGCACTCTATGCATTTATATACAAGGGCCTAGCATGGCATGGTGCCACAGAAACTAATTATACCCAGCACTCATAAAATGATTAGAAGTGGTAGAAGTATAATTATCAGCGTTCCAGCATGACTGCTGTATGCAGTAAGTATGACACAGTTGACATCTTAGTGGAGGCAAATGAGTAAAATATCTTTTTATTTCAGCAGTACACTTTTTAAACTCCTACTAGTGTTTGAAATCCTGATGTTCCCAGCAGAAGTGATGGCCTGGAAAATTTTTATTCTGCCTCATTTTTCCCCTAATCATCTGTGGACAATTAATTGCCACCTATTAGCATCCCAGCCCTTGTTAAAATAGGTCCTTCTTTTTTTCTTTTTTTTTTTTACCGGAGTTATAAAAAAAGATCATTTCAGCATAGTGCAGTGGACTTGTCATAAACATTTAAGATGTGCCAAAGTGTCATATTTTCTAGGCAATATAATAGCATTCCATTTATTGTTTCCAAAGGACTAAACTTGGAAATGAAAGGCTTTATGAAGAAGCTAGTCTTATACTGAAGTTGATTGATTCCGTTCTTCTACTATCAGGCTTCTCAGCAAAATAATTTCCCTTTAATTAAGCTATATGATGTAAATGTCATGGCAATTGATTTAATAAAAATATATGATGCAAAATAACATGGGGAAAAACATCTTAGAGAAAAGCAGAAGGATTCCCTGAGCAGAGCAGGTAATGGGAAAACTACTGGAAATGAGGTTAGAAAAACAATAAAAGGGAAGTTTTTATAGATTTTTTTTTCATCATTTCTCTATTTGTAACAGTTAGATGGATGTATCCTTTGCTACATTCCTCATTTTCTACTGTAAAAGATGTTTGAGAAGCTGTCCTTTTTTTCTCTCTTCTACCCAATTATTAATCTATTTTTTAATAATGCAATAATTTTTGAATAATGCAATCAGTTCCAACGTTAATACATTCTGGAGTAAACACACATGCTTTTCTGACTTACTTTTTGATCTATGTATGTTTTTGAGTTTCAAGAGAGAGATGTTTGCCCTTTTGTGCCCAAGCCCTTGTGCTAATACTCTTGTGCCCTGTTGCACAAGTGTTGCTGCATATGTGTATTTTCTAGAAAACCTGTGGGATAATGTAGAGGCAAAATATCCTCTGCCTGCACTCCTCACTTCAAGCATTGTTTACTCATAACACGGAGGTGGTGGGGACATCCAGGTGGGAAGATTCACAAACACAGTATGTGGTAATTCTGGGGACATTCTTAGGAAAATGTATCTCTACGTAGCACATCTTTTCTCTCTGTCCCAGTCTCCTCAGGAGCCATGCAAAGGCAGCTTCCTATCTGCCATTTGCCATTATCCATCCCTTTTAGGTGCAGATGATCTCTAGAAATTACTGTTGCAGAAAGCAGGATTTTTCCATGCTGGTCTCTGCCCAGGGATGTTCACAGGAGGGAAAGCTGTTAAGTAGTCCATATGGAGAAGTTCTATAGAGGAAAAGGAGTCACAGCAAACTGATGAACTCCTGGAAAGTACTGAAAGGTTGAAAGAAAATGAGCAAGACTGCAAGGACAGGGGAAGGTACCCAGGGAGTGCTGTGAAAAGGTTGAGTGGAGCAAACCCTTTGCAAACTTCAGCCACTCAGATCCAGAAAGATGTGTGATTTTCACATGGGTGCTTGACTCTTCTTGGGAACAAGAACCCTTATGGTTTCAAGGACTCAACATGTGTCTGAGGTAGCATCAGGCAGTCTGATTTTAGTGTGATTAGTTGCAGCTCTCATGTCTGCAAAATTAGCCCAACAGCCTCATAAGAACAATTGTTTTGGAGAGAGATAAGATTTTTACAAATTGTCTTTAGGGCAAAAATCTTTGACTGTCATTCTGTGGATACTGCTTGTTTTGACCTCAGCCAACATCAGAAAAAAAATAAGCTCAAAACCAAAATATTTTCTTTTGGTTTTAGGATTAAAATAAGTTTTTTTAGGAATCCTTTAGAAACAGAAATACATCTCAGCTCAGGCTGGGACCAGAGTCTCAGATTCAGATCTTATTTTAGTTCAATTTTCTTTACTGAACCAAACCATCAGTCTTTCCTGGCAGGCAGTCTACCCCAACTAGAATATTTTCTGTAGTGAGTTCCAGATAGCCAGCATACTAATGCATGCCTTTAAAGAAAGAAGAAATACCCAGAGTCCTGATGCATTCAATCAAAACAGCAAACAGTGATTTCCAACCAGCCTTTTCCACAACAGACTAAAGCAAGGGGAGAAGCAATCATTGCTTTCTGAAATCAGCCATGTCAGCCCTTGACACAAAGGAGGTTGGTGAAGAAAGGTTAGCTCTGGTGTCATCGTGCCATTAGGTCTGAATGCCTCTGAGAGATCTCTAGTACAACCTGCCATTCACAGACCCCCAAGGATTTATTTTTTAGATGAAATGTTGCAAAAATCTCATTCCCTATTCCAGCACTGCGCACACAACATTCCCCTTCCCCCCAACCATTGCAAGAAGCTAATGGAAATCAGGTCCTCAATGGAGGACAAATGGCAATTCTGCACAGGTGGGAAGGCATAAAACATTTTCCAGTCAACCAGTTTTGACTCATGGTCAATGAAATATTAATACATGACCTTCATAATTTTCCCTTTCCATTAAAAGCATCAGGACTGGAACTAAGGTGTTTAAAAACATTTCTTCTTCCCAGTTATCAGTGTTACAAAGAAAAATAAAAATATATCTGTGCTCCTTGAATTTGTGATCAGAAAGCATCCTCCAGAATGACTCCAGTCTTAGATACCACTGTCTTTTTAAAGGATTTCAAATGTAACTGAATGTGAGAGATATATAATTCTGCATATCCAACTATCATTTGCCCAGGAAAATGAAGAGAGAAAAGGTTCTTTCTTCAGCCACACCATTTACACAAAGTTCTCCTGCCCAAGAGTATTCAAGAAAGCAGTGTATGGTCTAAGACACTGGAGCTACCCATAACACAAAAGTCGGTTGAATGAAAAACTTAGCAAATGTTCTGTCTCTTCCTGAATGTTGATTTATTTTGCAGGGTGGAAAGATACCTGGTTTAAGCAGGAATGTTGACTTATGTTGTAGGGTGGAAAGATAGTTCTTTTAATCAGGAATGTAAGTTTTTACTCCTTCAACTGATGCTCGCGATCAAGAATATTTGCATGCACAAAGCTGCCTTAGTATTCTAAGAAAATTTCTCTTCACCAGTGTCACCAATACCACAGATGACTGAACTGGCTTACAACCAGAATAAACCTTAACTCACTCATTCATTTTCCATGTGGATGAAGCCAGTGATCTAAAAGCAATAGGAAGCATGGCTTGGGGCTTAGAAGCAAAAAATGCAAATGCCAGAGATGCATCACCACCACAAACTTCATTTGTGAGCTTTGGTAAGTAACCTTATTTCTTTATCTAAACAGACCCTAAACTCCTCTGTGTCTGCTGGACTCAGAATTGTTTATCACATCTTGGCTTTGTGTCTGTGGTATGTGGTGAAATCCTGAAGCAGCTACAGTTAGCAGGAGATTCTGACCCATGGCTGGAATTTTACCCCGAGCCATCTTTACTTTCTTGCTCATGTGTGATTGTTTCTAATGAGTTAGAAGACCCTGCTCACCCAAAGAAAAGCCTACAGACGCCTGACAGTAGTAGCAGTAGTAGTAGTCATGCAGTGTTAGAGATTAAGTGCTGTTAAGAGCTGATATTTGCTTCAAATGTGTTAAACCTGCAGAAGACTTGAGGTCGAAATTTACCTCAAAAATGGAGATTTTATTTTTTCAGTGCACAGAAATATTTTGAGTTGTTTTAATTTGAAATAGATTGGAAATGTAAAGTCAAAATTTTAATCACTTTCTTTTCCTTCTTTTTGTTTGGAATAGTAATAATATTACCCTCTTTTCTGAACCGAGTTATCCTGTTATTACATAGATTGCCCTATGGTCTTGTGTCACTGTGTAGCAAAACAAACCATGGACCAGAAAATAAAGTCAGAAGTACGTGAAGGAAGGAAGTGTTGTGGGAAGAAAGAGATCTATAACACCTGACTGAGCACCAAATGTCATCTGAGTGGTCGATGCAGGGAGGAAGTTCTTTGGAGCTTCTTTTCCCCATCAGTTCAAATTTCTCTGTCACTGTTGTCTCTGCAAGGTGCACTGGACAGATGTGTCAATGCTTGGTCCAACACGGATTGTGCCTTCAGTGCTCAGGGCTGTGCCCCTGTCATGGAGTGGCCAGGACACTTCTAGGCCAAAGTCTTCTCATTAGGCAACCCCAGTGACCCCGAGATATAAAGATCATGATTATGTATGTGTGAGGGGTTTAATCCAAAGCGCTTTAGGTGACAGAGATGGTTCTGTCACAGACACCTCAGTTGGTGCCTGTGTGATGGGCGTGTGATTGGTCCCTCAGGACAAGGCAGGAGGCTTCAGGGCCTGCTAAGGACACTGCTTGGCTTGTCCTGGGAGAGAAGAGCTGAATAAGATGACATCTGTGGTCACAAAGTCTGTCTGTGCTGCTCCACCATCACTTGTGCTCAGATTTCCTCTGGGAGGGAGATGATTGATTTACTCCAGAAGGAATGAACTACCACACAGGAGCTGCAAAAGGCAAGGGAAACAAGCTGAGGAGAGAGTAAAGATAATCCCAACTCAAATCTTTGCTTTAATTGTATCCTGGGCAGCAATCCCCACCATAAAATAGAGCATTGGTCTCTACACTGACTCTGACTCTGGACATAGAGATGGCTCTTAAAAATATAAATTTTCTGCCCTGATTGCTGCCCCAAGTGATGGGTCCCTGCAGAAGGAGAGAGCCAAGCCTAAGGGCCCTGTCCAGTCATGCCAGTACCAGAGTGTTCATTTCCCTCACCTCACCACAGGTGAGAACAGGCTGGTCTACTGATGCTTTAGGCCTTACACTTCTTCCTACCCTGAAAGAGCATGGATAATCACAGAAATCTGCTGCATTCTGCCTCTGGACTGTGGAGGATGGGGCAATATTGTGTCTTGGGGCTGACATTTGCAGACCCTATCCTTACAGCTAAGTCTGGTATTGGTGCACTAATCCTTGCAGTAAAAGAGGAAGAGCCCTTGCCAGCCTTTATCTTCTCTGTAGCTGTATAATTGCTGTAGCATTCAACAGAATGCTGGGCTCATGAAGGTTTCCCAGCCCTTCAAACCCTGATCACTGTTGTAAGTCAGGGAACCAATCTGTGTTGGAAAAGAGCTCGAAGAGAATTTTCCCTTCTCAGCACAAATCCTGTCAATATGTCTCTAGGCCTTGCATATTGCAAGAAGGAGTGATGCTTCTGGTATTTTATACTTTCCAAACTATAACCATAATACCAACACAAACCCTAATGGTATTCACATAGAGGAGGTTACCCCCCTCCCAAAGGGAGCAGGTAATATTACCTCTGCTAACACCAGCTGTCCTTACATTGTTGAAAGCCCTACAATGATGAATGCCTCATTAAAGTAAACTACAGAAGCTGAGCCCACCCCATCATCTATGCCTGACAGCAGCCAAGGTATCATTCCCTATGGGAAAAGAGCACTTATGGTCTTGATCACAGCACCACCAGTTCTTTTCCTAGGATTTTGTGTCCTCCAGAATAGAACTGGCCCTCAGAAAGGGTCACTGGCCTCACCCTAATTCCAATCCACACTGGCAAAGGTACATAATAAAAATGAAAATAAGGAATTGGTCCCTGATACCATCTCTGCCTGCTTCTAAGGGCTCTGTAGAATTCTGAAGGAAGTTGAGCATTAGAATATATCTTTACCATAAACTCAAATCCCACCACTGTCCCTCCTTGTACCTCAAGAACTAATGACCACAGTGAAAGAGAATGGGACACCTACAAACACCATTCTCCTTCCTAAAGCTGTGGGTTTTGATGTTCTCCACATCAAATTGGCCTCTTAAACCTGTTGCTAAGTATGCTGTCTTTATGGATGGCACCAGGGAGAGATCCTGGGGCAAGCAGGTAATTCCTGATCACTCAAACCTATCAAGCTCCAGATTGACCCCAACCGCCCTTCATAGCAGCTGCAACAGTAAAAAAAAAGATGCTCGCACACGTGTACACTCACATGCATATACATGGTGCTTTCTCTGTTCAAAATGCATATATTAATGACACAGCTTTTCTTTCCACTTGCAGAGAAGTATTTTGGGTTTTGTTTGTAAAAGAAAAAGAAATGCTGCTCCCTGTGCCCAAAAAGTCAGGTACAGAGAACAAAATCAGCTGAGTTAGAGCTGAAGGAGTTTCTCTTTTGGAAGCAGCAAGACTTCTTTCTTTCCAAGTGTCCTCTCTTTGCAGACCCAAAGGGAGCTAACATGAATCCAGGATGTGTGATCACTGGAGCTGGGTAACAGGAGGAGTGACTCGATTTTCTGGTGCAGACACATTAGGCAGCTACTGCCTTAATTACCTCCTGGGTTTCTCAGGTTAGATGATGTGGCAATTTCCCAGTGATAACAATTATCCTTCTGGACTGTGATTCACTTTTTGGTGGGTTTATCAAGGCCCAAGGTGGGTTTATCTTGGATAAAATATGCATGAACACATCTTGCCCATCCTCCACACCCAGGCTTCTACCATAGGTTAGCAGGCAATCCTGGCACAGTTGGCAGCACTGGAAATGTTTTCCATCCTTGCTGCAGCAACATAATGGTGGAGAGCTTAATTGGAAGAGTCTCTTAGGCTTGTTCTTGGTACCATTTTCTTCATCTGATTTCATACATATTTTACTGGAAAATGGTACAAAACAAACACAGGGCTAAAGCACCGCTTTTTAAAAAATTGAGAGATGCAGACAGACAGTATAATGGAAGCTGTATTTTTCTTTTTTTCACTTTGTCTCATTTCTGAAGCTGCCTTCAGCAATTTCTGTAAGAAAACAGTTACTATTTTTAGTAGTATTACAGTAGCATTCAGCTAACGATTTTTAGGGAATAGTTACAGAGATATCTATTTGTCTGTGTATGTGCATATGAAAGAGAAATAGGCCATTTACATAAAACATTCTGTCCTTACCTGTAGCCAGTTAGTGTCAGAAGACTGTTTGTAAACTCACTTGTACTCGGTGCTACCATTGACTCCTTGGCTGAATTATTTTGTAATAGGATAAACCCACTAATTGCGTATCTAAATAAAATTGAATTTTAACAAATTGAATGACTTTTATTTTACCTTGGATGATAATTTGTTGACACAAATAGAACCCTTTAATTAAATTTGGCATAGTCGGGTCTGCTGAGGACACATTAACCCCTTTTGCCATGTGATTTTAGTGTTTTGTTGGAGGTTTTTTTAATATATTTTAGACTGCTCTGATATTCCTAGATTAAACTGGGTTTATTAGAGCCGTACAGACAGTCAATTATTCTGACTATGCAGTCCTTAAGGATCCCGCACAGATTTAGCATACATCTTCCATGAAGAAGGCCTATTAATTTATAATTTCTCATTAAATACATCAGAGATTGAAATCCACTCTTTCTATTCTGGAAATAGATATCCTAATTCAGGAGGAAGAAGCCTGTAATTTTAAAAATGGAAGGAAAGCAAAGAGGACAGACTTAACATTCATCACCATCTCTCAAGAGTTCAGATCTCAGTAAATCTTGGAAAGTTTGCTAGAGAAAAAAAAGTGGAGCATCCCAGTGAGCATTCCCAGTGCTCTTAGGGAAACTGAAGATTTGAGGCGTCAGCTACGCCTCTACAGAGAGCACCTTACCCAGAGAAGAAGCCAAGGAGGTCCTGTCTGCTGCAGCAGGCAGAGCAGAGTGGTAATCCTTGTTGTTCCCTCTGATGTGCTTGCTGGTGGAGTTTCAATGGAAGCTTGAACCAGAAAGTAAAGAAAGGTCCATGAGGTTACAATGTCCAAGAATGAGGCTGACACAACTGATGGTCTGCTCTGCAGGGCAAAACTCAAGAAGTTCCCACCAGCATCTCAGATCGCCACTGAGTGTTGCCAACCCACCACGACACTTGACGTTCTGTCACTGTCACCAAACAAGCAGACACAGAGCTAAAAGCCCTTCTACTGAAAGATTAGCAGATGTCTTCTTGCTAGCTAATAGGCCTGCAAGATCAGGGATGGGGGAGAAAAAGCTTTTAAATTGACTCCTTCATTCCATAGTTGAGAGAAGAGGGTTTAAATTCTGATTTTGTTATTGTGCTTCACTCAAAATAATGACACGTTTTTTAGTTGATTCCTACATCTACATTATGTTTAGGTCTTATGTTCTTGCATTGTACAGGTACACATTGGTGCTACACCAAGATATTTATATTCAGAATAATCACACAGAGAAAAATTGCAGCTAAGACCATCCAAGAAAAGAGACATCCAATATCAGAGTAGACATATCACACTTTAGTTAAGGTTTCCNAATATATTGCTAAATAATTTCCAAATAATAAGATATCTATTTTTTCTAATGAGGTGGGGTGGAGAGGGGAGGGAGGAGCAGGGTGGGAGGGGAAAATAACAACAAAACTGCAAACAAACAAGCAACAAACAAATATTACCCCCAAAACCAAATAGTGACTTTGCTGCAGCTTGGCTCAGGGAATGGCCTCTTTGGTTTGAAGGGTTATTGCACAAGCAGGCTAGAAAGTTTGAAAATTTTCTCTGGGTTAAATTGGGCAGTATGATTTGGGATTATACTGAAATGATCAGATTTATTCACAAGTAAATATCTTGAGGTCATTGGGGGTCATTGGTTATTGTCATCTTTTACCAGATGCAATCTCTCTTGCTTTCACCCAGCTTATAACTTCATTTTGAAGCACTTCTTGTGCAGTTCACTGGCCTTCCTTTAGTAATACAGCAGGCAGAAACCATCAAGCAGCTCAAAACAACCTTCTTATGTTTTCAGAATGCAGCTATTAGAGAAGGAAAAATCACAACTTCCCTCCTTTACCCATCTGGTGCCTGCTCTGCAGGGGTGACAACTGTCAGTGCATAGGCTGACAGGGTACTAAGAGGGTGGCCTTCTTTATGAGGGAGGAATTCATGTTTGAATGACTTCAAGAATTTTTATTCCCTTGGTTCCTAATGTATTTTGAAAAGGGTTATGTACCTGCATTTGGCAACAGAGATGAGGGAGGAGGCAGGGTGAGGAATGGAGCTATAAACAAGCCAGACCAAGACAACCCCTTGTTGAGAGCCTTCCTACTTTGACAAATGCTCATATATTTTAGAGAACAGCACATTGAAGTTGACTGTTTTTGCTGCTCCTGGTTCTTGGCTCCTGCCCTGGCTTCTGGAGTACTGGGAAGGGTCTACCTCCTGCCAAGTTCACAGGCACAGTGCAGGAGAGCTCACCAGCATCATCTGCCCTCTGAAAATCCAGTCCTCTGCCAGGTACACAGGGGAAGTTGGGTCCCAGGTGAGGTGGGAGGGCTGTCAGCTTCCAGGGGTTTGGGGATCAAGGGAGGGGATGGCACAAAATGGATTTGGAAACCAAGGCTGATGTCCAATCCATTGTTTTTCAAAAAGGTTCAATTTAAGAACTTAATATTAAGGCGGGGATGCAGGGGTCAAGCCAAGCCAAACACATTCTTTCCCAAATAGGTGTAGCATAAAGTTCCGGAAAATTTCTGGAGATATCTCATCTATAACACCTAGAACAGAAAATTTTTAACTGTGTGCTGGCATTCAGTAGCTGGGTTACAGCTCTTGTTTGCTTCCTGACCTTTTCCTTTTGTTCTTTCACATCTGTGTTCTCACCTGATTATCCCTGTGGCCTGCTAACAACAAAAGTTACTGCTGTCATTCAGGTTCAGCTACTGCGCTGCACCCTGTGTGGACACTGCACTTGGAAGAGAGCACAGACTGACTGAAGAAGGTCCAGAAGCCCATAACAAGATAACTCTTATGAAGAAGTATTGAACTAACTTGATATGATTGGGGCAAATGAAAATTGTCTTCAAGAATGTGAAAAATCTACTGTGAGAGAGGAAGGAAATACAGTCACAGAACCACAGAATTGGTGAGATTGGGAGGGACCTCTGGAGATAATACAAGTACCTATTACAGGTACAGTCAGCCAAAGCAGGTTTCTTTGGGACAAAACTGTTTTGGTTTTAATATCTTCAAGGACAGAGACATCACAACCTCTCAGGGGAACCTGTGCCAGTCTTCAACCCCCCCTGGAATGGTTTTGTACTTATGTTTTAATGGAATTTCCTGTATCTCAGTTTGTTCACAATTCTTCTTGTCATATCACTGTGCATGACAGAAAAGAGTCTGGTTCGATCTTCCAAATTTTCTCCCATGTATAAATAACAGTCAGCTGTTTATACACATGGAGAAGATCCCTCTGAGCTTTTGCTTATCCAGGTTGAACAGTTCCATTTTGCTCAGCCTGTCCCCATATGTCAGATGCTCCCATCCCTTAATCACCTTTGTGGCCCATCCCTGGACTTGACCCAGGATGTGCACATCTCTTTTTTACTTGGAAACCCAGGTATAGATGGAGTACTCCAGATATGACTCACCAGGTCTGGACAGAGGTGAAAGATCACCTCCCTCAACCTGCTGCCATTGCTTTTCTGAATGCAGACCACAGGGCTTGTATAAATTTCCTTTATAAAAAATCAGGTTGCTGCCCCAAAGTGAAAGTAGTATCCACAAGAACACCCACGTCCTTTCTCTGCAAGGCTGTTTTCCACCCAGGAATCCCCCAGCCTCTACTGGGGCATGGGGTTATCCCAGTGGAAGGATTTTCCTCTTCCTTTTGCTGAACTCCTTGAGATCCCACCAGCCCATTTCTGCAGCCTGTCAAAGTCCCTTTGGATGCCTGCACAGCCCTCTGGTGCATCAGCTGCTTTCTCAAGTTTTGTGTCGCCTGCAGGCTTGCTGAGGGTACTCTCTGTCCTAGCATGGAGGTGATTAATGAAGATGTTAAACAGTACAGGACCTGGCACCACCCCTGGGGCTCACCCCTGCTGAATGGTCCCCAGTTGCCACTCTGTGCCACTGACTGCAATCCTTTTAGGCCTGACAGTTCAGCCAGTTTTCAGTTCATCTTGCTGTCCACTCCTCTAGCCTTTACTTAACCAGTTGTTCTTCACCAGTTGTTCTTCATATAATCTGTCAGCCCTGCAGTGGATAGGACAAATTGCAGCAAGAGACATTGATATTAGACAAAATAAATCTTTTTCCAAAGTTTTACCAAGCACTGGGACAGGTTTTGTGAGGAGATGGTAGCTGGAATAGATGATCCATAAAGGTCATCTCCAGGCTTTTTTTCTTTCACCCTGAACATTTTCAGAGACATCAGCTGTGTGTGTTTCTCCCTCCGAACGAGCTGAAGTGGAATATGATTAGCTGAATGCTGCCAGGAACTTGTCAGGAAATGGGAGAGGGGTAAAGAAATGGAAGAACAGTGTGAGTTCAGTGCAGATGTACACCCTGGCATGGGAATTACCTCAGTCCACACTGAGATCATCTGGATGTCTGGAGCTTGGGCTTAGNTTTTTTGTTCAGACATGAGATATTCCCATATACTTTAAACACTTTGATTAGCTACTAGAGCATTTCAGCATATCAACAATTGTTTATTTTCTAGATTAAATATAATTACGTGAGTTTAAAAGAGAGGAACATAGAAATAGCCATTGTTGTTATCCCCCTGTGCAGGGGATAGAGGCTGGGCTCAGAAGCAACATCCCTTTTTTCCCTCACATGGACACAGAAGTGCCCATGTCTCTGGTTCAGATGGAGAAGCCATAGTCAGCAGCAGGAGAAGCTGGAATGTTCAGGCTGCCCTGCAGTCAAGGGATTTACTGCTGGTGCCTATAAATAGAAAACCTGTCTCTCCAGGGGCACTGCTGCAGCTGATAAGTTGAATATAAACAAACATGGAGCACAACAGTGCAACTGTATGTGATGAAGGCAAAAACACCTTTACTCCAGTGCAAGTCCAGTAGACTTCCATTTCCACCTTCATACCTGTCATTTGCCTCCTCCCCACACTTGCAAGACAGAGATCCTTTCTTCAGACTTAACGTGTTTCCCAGACTGGGAATATGGCATGGTTTCTGCACCAGCCTATTGGAAGATGGCTCCACACAGCCATCTCTGCTTACTTTGCAATAGTTTCCCTTGAGCTGCATGTTTCACACAACCCCTGCAGGCTCAGTCTCTTATTCCTTCAAACCTTTGTCTGGCTCCAGGGATAAGATAAGCAAAGTGCAGATCTGCCTTCCCCCTCAGATTCCTGTCTGAGGTAAATGGGCATCTGGGCAGCCTCTCAGGCCAATAGGTTGTGAAAAGAGGCAGTAGGAGACCCTGCCCAACTGAAAAGTGTAGTTGAAGACATTGTCCAGTTTGCTTTGCAACTTCTTTTTAGAGGGGAAAACGCAGATGTGCAGATTTGATACTGGTGAGGTGGTGGTGCAGGAGCAGATCTCACAGGAGAAGGTTTTCTTGGTTCTGATTCGTTGTAGGTGCAAGTTGGGACTTCTATCTTCAGAGCTTTGGTTCTGCATGTGAGAGAAAGGGATGGCAGACTTCATCAAGGGAGTCTGATTCAGAAGTGATTCATAGCTTTTGAAGTACTCAGATACTTCATGTGAGTGCCATAAAATGACTTGAAAAGAAACAAATGTGAAACATGAGACCGGATGAAAGGGAAAGGACAACATAGTGATCCACCCACTTTTAGAGGCCAGAAGAGACCATTATGGCAGTTCAGTAGGACTTTGCCCATAGCACAGACCTCAGGACTTCACTGAACTAAATTCCCACTTCAATGCAAAGAGCTGTTATTGAACTAGAGCAAATATTTTGAGAGAAACTGACCAATTTGATCTTAGATGGAGATGGGAGTAGGAGAATCCACCACTGCCCTTGGTAAGTTGTTCCTTCTCTATTAAGTATACATTACTTGCTATTATTTATTTGTATGGTCGGTAACAGTCTGACTAATTTCATGGTGGTGTGCTGGCTAGAGAGGCACACACTTTTCCTAACTGTTGCCTGGGCATGGGACTCTGAGCATCACTAAAAGCACTGCACTGATTTTTCATTTATGAATCTGACTCATTCTCTTGAGCCCTAAAGCCATAGGTTGGCCAGGACACCCACAAGCACTCTCTGACTCCTGAGTCTGGATGAGTGCCTGGGCTGTGACCTGTCTTGACATGAAGGTGCACTCTGCCTGCCCCTGCCACCCCTCTCTGTGCTCTGCTTCTGCACCAGAAGAGCCCAGGTGACCTGAATGGCCAGAAAACCTCTCTGTCTCCCCAAAGAAGATGGGAAGTCGATGAGGACCCTGTGATGTACTGCAGGATGTGTACCTGGGACAGGCTGGGTGGATGCACCAAATAGTCCATCCTAACAAATGCTCACCAACCTGTGAACATTGTTTCAGGCTCACCACTAAACCTTCTCTAGGATTTAAGCCTTCCCCCATGCACTGTCCCAAGGCTGGCCATGCTGGTGCTGAGCACAGCAGTAATGAAACTTTCTGAGGTGAAATGACAAGCAACTGTTCTGCAGTTTTCTCTCCAGATTTGATTTGGATTTCATTTGAATGGTTCTATTCCTAATTGCTTGCCTATAGCGAAAACTTAATGTGTTGATTTTCCAAGGGCTACAGAGCAGCACTTGGAGAACAATCAGTCAGATGTTTTGTCACATCCCAGGCAGCCTTAACAGCATTTGCCTGAAATGAAATGTAACATCTCTACACTGCAGGCAATATTTTNTTTTGGTTTAGACATCAGTTAAAAGCAAACCCAAACCCCCACTTGCATTAAGATGACACAGTACCACACTGGAAGATGAAGTGGTCCTCCACATTTGACTGTGGTCTCATCAGGTCCCTGACTTGATCCTGAGCCATCTGTTAATTGCTGTGGTTTTGCAATCAAGTATGGCAAAGCTAATTTAGTTTGGAAGAAGCTGTTGGAACATGGATTCATCCTTGGAAATCACATAGCATCTCCGCTAATGGGTACTGCAGATTGCTAAGCTGCTCCAGCCTACTTTGCCACTGGATAAACTAGGATAGAGTCCTGCCTTTTAAAGACTTCTGACACCCTGGGGTGTTGAGCAGCTTTGCAGGATGCTGCAAGTCAAGGAAAACTCTGAGGCCATCTGTCCTTAGTACTGGACTCAATGGCTGTAGGGATGCCAGCCTGCAGGCATGATGGTCAAGCACCCCAAAGCACCTGGGAATCCCGTATCAGAACACACCAGCAATTTGCTTCCCAGCATGTGGGAGCTGCTATGCCAGGCAGCTGTGGGGCACATGGTGCAGGGAATAAAGGCCAGGCCATGCTCTGGGTGCTCTGTTGGCTTCTCTGTCTCGCAGTTGCCAAAGCCCAAAATGCAGTGCTGCTCTGCACCCCATGCCACAGCCAAACACAGTAGGTGAAAAGAAAAGGCAGAAACTAAAAGCAGAGTGCATTCAGACCAAAGTGGGATGCTTGGATTACTGAAATCCTATGTGAGCCCCTCTGAATGCAGCAGCAGAAGCAGCACAGAACAGCCACGGGCCTGCTGTACCAACCTCCTTAGGGTCCTTTGTCCTAGAGATTGGCCTTTCACGGGTATTAGAAACATCAGACTAAAAAATACGTGATGGAAGGACAGGCACTGATGTGTCATCATCTTCTGCTGTCATAACCAGTGCTTTTATCATCTCCATTACTCTGTTGTCCCATTTGACTCAGTCTTTTAAGGTACTTGTCCTCACAACACCCGGTGAGGGACAGGAAATGCTGCAGATAGGGACAGACCATGTCTGTGTTAATAATAGTAACAAACATTCCCAGGGCTGTCTGGTGCCTCCCAGGCCAGGAGCACTGTGTGGGCTGTGGTGGCTTCTGTTGGAGGGTCACTGTTGAATGGGACCACAATTTAGTAGGCACAGGCTATGCCATGGACAGTGTGGGGGAGGCCTCTTGCACATCCCCCAGTCCTCTCTGCCCTGTC
The DNA here is from genome assembly GCA_013400775.1 of Chaetops frenatus. Taxonomy (NCBI): domain Eukaryota; kingdom Metazoa; phylum Chordata; class Aves; order Passeriformes; family Picathartidae; genus Chaetops; species Chaetops frenatus. The sequence continues at coordinate 29,862 of VZTR01000468.1, read as the reverse complement.
CTATGCCTCAGGCATCCAGGCATGCTCAGGCTCTGAAACTGGGCTCTGCAGGCTTCACCCCCAAGTTTGTGGCTTCTGGATACGAGGGTGCTCCTTCTGCTCTTGCAGCCTGTTATAGGTGATGTCTTTGATGCTTTTGCTACTTCCCCAGGCTCTAGGGGAAGGAGACAGCTGCCTCCTTTGGGCTGGAGCCAGCAGAAGCACAGCTGGCCATGTCAGATTAATGCTATCCCAGCAGAGAAGAGAGATGTTGCTTCTGGAGACAGAGCAGTCTCTGACCCAGGTCAGGTACAGGCATCATGGGATCAGCAGGCAGCTTGGAGTGGGGTGGGGGCTTCAAGGCCCTTGGAAAAACTGTAGTTGTCTTGTCTAGTAAAAGAATGGCAAAAAGCAGCTCCTACTAGTGAGGAGCTTTTTAACTGGACGATGCTGAATTCAGGGTGATTTGAGGACTCTAGGGAAAGCAAGAGGGCTGCACGAGGAGAAATTCTGCTGGAGGACAGTGCAGGAGGACATACCAAAGTGACACACTCCATATCACTTCCTACATTGCCTGGCTCACATCATATTCAGGCAGTTCTTAGGACTTGCTTGATTGAGTGGTACCTGGCCCGAGCCAAGAGCATGATGGGTGTAATCCAACAGTAGGTGCAATTGTGCTCCAGATCATAGGCACATGCCCTCATGTCATTTAGGTTTCTTGGGCAGAGGAATACCCAGAGGAGCTAAATCTCATTTTCTAAGACATGTTGGTCTCCCACCCACTGATCTCAGATTCAACCAGACACTTCAGGTAACCTCTCAAATATTTTTGTAGACCTTGTCTCAAACATGTGGCCCACCATGGTTTGGGAACTCTATGGCAGAAGAGGAGTCAATCTAGCTGCTGAACTTGGGCTGCTCATGTGCGTAAGGTGAGCTATCAGAAATAAGGTGGGAACTGTAACTGTGTTCATCATGCAGCCCCCTCAGGGCAGGGATCTGTCTTTTCTTCATTTGTCTGCAAAGCACATAGCTGTGGCCTTGTGTAAATAATGCATAACATGCACAGTCATATTTTCTACACGTCCCTACCCGCACAGATGGCTTCGATGGGAAAATGTCATTGCTGATCATTAAAAGGCAAAAAACTCCTCAACTACCAAAATAAATACGTGGTATGTTGTTGGCTTTTACAGTCAGTAAGATCCTACACGAGGGGATTTTCCCCTCCATGTATGCACCTTCAGCAAATTGATTTGATAAGACCCAGTTCCAGACATCACCTTATTTCAAGTTCAGTTACCTAGGAAACTGCAGTGTACTGCCGGGACGGGCTGCCCGCTCCTGCTTCTGTTGGAGCTATTACACACATCAGCTCTTCCTTCAGGAAGAGCAGAGCTCTGCCAGTGCCAGCTTCCAGCCTTTTTGTGCAGATCTGGGCTGTGCATGCGTGCAAAGGGAGGCACACAGTCACCAGTGCCCGTGGGAGGGAGACACGCACACTACCCACCCCTACGTCTGCCTGCTGGAAGTTGTTCTTTTAGCTGTGAGGAGAGGTGGAGATGTGGTAGCTACCTATAGCATGTCAGTGTGGAGGTGACATGGGAACTAGCACTAGCTGTGTGTGTCTGTCCTTCACAGAATGGCTGCTGTGCATGTGTGGGCTCACACACAGGTTGGTGCTGCTCCTCGTGAAACGACTGAAGTTATCAGGGTTTCCACAAAATGGTGGTTGAATATGAGGATCTGAGGTAATGCGGTCCGTTTTTTTTTGCTTTTTTTTCAGAGGACTCATTTGTCAAAGACAAGTTCATTTTCTTTGGGACAGCAAAGCCTTTGCACTCTCTACTGTGCAGCTTCTGAGAAATGAGGAGTCCTTAAAGAGCAGCTGTAGCACATTGCAGTGGTGCTTCCCAAAGAGCTGGGTGATAAGGAGCCCGAGAACCACAGTTACTTTTTGAAACACCTGATTTTTACCAGATTACCATAATGTGTCCATAGTGGCAGCTTGTCTCTCAGGTGTGAGATACTCAGCTGCACAGTGGCCTCAGAACACAGGAGGCTCAGGTGCTGGGCTGAAAGTGAGAGGGTGTAAGCAAACAGCTGGAGTGGGGAATCCCATTTCCTTGCTTGCACCAGGGCCCAGAAGCTGCACCATGGGGATGCGAACACATACGTAGTCAACTCATCTGGTCTTGCTCAGCACAGGTAAGCTGACTGGGGCTAGTTCCTTTCTAGTAGACAGCCCTGTCAGGGAGAAACACCCTATTCCCCACGCTGCCGTTCAGCAATTTTCCAGAGACAGTGGATGGTTTTAGTGTTTTCTTTTACAGGAATGTGGAGCCCAATATGCATCTCACAGATGGGAAAATAAAATCTGCTCTGCATATCTCTCTGATTAGTTTGTTCTGTGCCATAACTCATGTAGCCATCTGCAGGTGTCAGCAGCCCTTTACACTGTCTTTCACCAACTACAAATATTGTGGCTGCTCTGGTAGAAAGGAAAAATATCTTGAGGAAGTGGAAATTTTCAGAGAGGCTGCCATGGTAGGAGATCTGTTGTCTGAGGAACAGTCTATCCTAATGGATTTTGAGGCACTATATACATCTTGCATTGTTTGCAGGAGAGGATCACTGTTTTCCCTTTTGCTATCCTCCATGGCAACTCAGGGAATAACAGGGATAAACTCACAGGAACAGGAGGTGCAATCCTTTTGTCTCTCCCCCCATCTCCATAACCTGCATCTCTGGGGTAAGGAGTAGCAGAATAGCTACTGTGTAAGCTAGACCAGTGGCCTACCAACATCCACCTGCAGGGAGCAGGCCTTGTGTCTGGCCTTTCTTCCAAGCCTCTACCTCACCTCCTGACCTGTCTGGCTACAGACTCAGCTCACCATTAGAGATGTCAATGTAGCAAGCATCAAAACTCTTGAATCATGCTATACTGCTAGACAAAATATTACCAGTGAGGTCTAACTGCCCAGAAAGAAGAACACAAAATTATGAGTCATGCCTTGTGGAATACTTACATTTGATCCATACATATGAGCACGCTTTCTGATCCGTTGCAGTGTGTTCTCACCAACTGGCTACAAAAGATCTGGTTTCCATCAGTAAATATCCTGATAGGCATTTGTCTGGTGCATGCTTGCCGTGTCAAAGCTATTAGGGTTTGCAAGAAACTTGTTGACCTATTTAATTTTTGTATATCTACATAGACAGCTAGATGTGCAGTCAGGTAGATACTTGAAAGTCCAGCTCAGTGACAGAGAAACCTTTACTTTCAGCAACCTGTCAGCACTGTCATTACTGACATTTACTTGGCATTACCCAGTCTCATATAGAGTCCTGTAGTTCACAGAATCATATCATAGAGCCAGAATGGTTCAGGTTGGAAGGGACCTTAAAGATCATCCAGTTCCAACCCTTCCACTAGACCAGGTTGCTTGAAGTCCCATCCAGCCTGGCCCCAAACACTTCCAGGGATGGGGCAACTGCAGCTTTCCTGGGCAACCTGTGCCAGTGTCTAACGACTCTCTTTAATAGCTGCATGTAATTATTATATCAAACTTGGTCCACATCTGTAATGCACAGTATCTATGTTTATGTGTGTATATGTACACACATACATACAAAGACCTGTATTTATATATATATATATATATATATATATATATGCACACCCATACACATACACTCAGAAGAACCTCTGCACACATTTCAAACTCAAAAACAGCTAACCTGTAAAGGATAGGCACAGATTTTCTTTCACCCACTACCTCCAAGATGCAGTAGGGCGTTTTTAACAGCACTGAATGAAACCGAGGGAGTGAGCAACAGCCTCTCCAGATCAAAAACCCTGCAATGCATCTTTCATTTCCTGGGGCAATGATTCTTGCAGCTGGGGACTTACATTTATGAATAGGTGTTCAGAGAAGGGATTTTGCTGTAGCAATTCTATCTATGCCTGAGACTCTTTCCTGCGAACTTTTATATGTGTCAGGCAGTTCAACTGCGTTTATGTGCTGCTCTGCATAACACCGTCTCCAGAAAGGTTTGCTTTCCTGGCTGCTTATAAGTTACTGATCTTTGATTGTTGTGTACCCCTATCCTGAAGGGTATTATGTCTGCATGTATTTCTCATTTGAAATACCTTAAACGATAGATAGAGAAGCTTTGGCAACCGCCAATTTTGTGATAATTATCTGAGCTGTAAAATGTTCTGGGACCTCACAGAGATAGTGGCAGCAGATGCATCTGTGCCTGTGTTAACCTGCTTTCCCAACATCCCCAAAGCTTGACTGCCTTTTCCAACAATGTTACTAAAGCAGTGTAGAAAGGGAAAGAAGCACAGTTACAGAGAATGAAGCATTCACTTGCTTTGAGAAGTGACTTAAGATATGGATGTTGCTGAAAAGACAGAAGGCTGACCAAAAGGCTCTAATGTCTAAGAACACTTTTTCCTCTCCAGATGAATTTTTCATGTCCTGTGCCATCTGTGTCATCCTGCACATCTCCTCTGTCAGGAAACCTATGCAGCTAGCAGAAAAAGGCCTGAAAATGCAGCAGCTCTCTCACCCCAGACTTACTGACTTCACTTAGAATAACCAAGACTGTAAAGTGAAGATTTCACCCCTTCCCTCAGCTAGGGTCAGAGTTAGCTCCTTGAGCTACTGGATGTCTCTGTGAACCTACAGACAGTGGCTCAGCCTCACCACAAGCAGAGTCTCAGGCTCCATCCCTGGTCTGGAACTGCTGGTGTTACCCCTCAGATTGGCCCTTCCACCTCAAGTCTGCCTGACCCTTTACATGCTAAGCTTCTGGTTTAATTTCTTTATAACTTAGCCTGAGCATAATACTTTTTCTGAAAGATGACCATATGATGGGCTTAGGTCCAGACCTGGTTTCCTCGTTTTAAGAACAATGCACTTCAACTGGAGGAGGAGCAGGGCAGGGACACAAAGGGAGATAACTGGCTGTCTTCTGAGAGAAGGCTGAATTTGTCTTGTTTAGCTTAGCAACAAAAAAGCTGAAAAAATGCAGAATTGTTATCTGAAAATATCCCAGAAAGGAAAACAGGTTGCTTTAAAAAGCCACTTTAGCATGATAGTTAATGGTGTTTAAAAGTCTGGGAATCAGTCTAGACTGGAAATGAGAAGCTCCTTCTGCTATCAGAGTGATGGGGTCCTCGCAGAGGCTTCCACAGGGTGCTGTGAAGCCAAAATAACCCAATTAGCTTTGAGGTGCAGCTTGAGCCATTGATGGGAGCCTACAAAGCCACTGCCTGCCAATGCAGGACCCTGGATTGCATCATCTAGGACATCCCTTCCAGGACTTCATTTCTAAGATGGGAACTACAATTTGAATGCACTTATGTGAATCCTGAAGCTGTAGATAGGGTGTTCAAGATCTCTAAATTCACAAGCAAGACTTTACTGCCTCAACAACTTTTCCCTCATGGTGCTGTGGAAATAAGTGTATCATTGCCTTATCTCTGCTCGAATATTCAAGTCAGAATGTGTTAGAAACATCCAGGAGAACATGAAATAAGATTCCATTTGGTGTTTTGTAATGTGTGCTGAATGGTTTTTTTTCCATCAAAGAAATGTTGAATTATGGTGTATTTGGACAACAGTTTTTTTGGAAAATATACTATACCATTGCACAAATGAAGCCTATTTTTTAACATAAAGATACAATTTCTAAGTTTTCCACAACTTTTCAAACTTTTGAGTGCTTGAATATTCAATCTTACTATTCTTTTAATTTAGAGAGGTATTTGACTGTAGTAATCCTAAGGTGGCTGTAAGAATGGTCAATTGAAACAGATTTTCATCAGTGGTGCTGTGCCATTAAGATACTAGGAAGCTTGTATAGTGGTAGATAATAAAAGCTCACAGTAAAAAAAAATTGTTTTCAAGTCAAACTACAATTTAAATCTTTTGAGCTGTGTTTTACTAAATCCACTTGCAAGAGTAGGATCAGTAAAAGAATTTCCTGACTTGTAGGGAACGTCTTCTAGAGAATGTCATCTCTAAAAGAAGCCAGAAAATTTCAGCACTGATAACTTTCTTATTCCTAAAACCAATTATTTTCAAACATGTCATCTACACTAGCTCTCAGTGAGGATTAACTACATGACAGGCTTGAACTTCTGAAAGCAAGTGAGTTTTAAATTATGAAAGAGCAGGGGGAAAAGGTGAGACTAATTTTTACTGTAGAGAAACATGCAAAGTTTTTCAGTGCATCATCATTCATAGTCTTTTTGCCATAATTATAATGAAAATTATTCCCTTTCTCTTCTTTTTTTGACTCCCTAACAAGAAATGCTTTGTGATTGGATGATGTAGACTAATTTTTAATGAATCATTTATCACATGAATAGATTATTGCAAATGAAACTCCCCTATCTAGCCCAGGAGTATTCTTTTGTTAATTGCTTTGCAAGGATTAAAGAATATATAATTCAAACTGCCTGAAACAACACTATTGAATGCTACATTTGTGTTGTCTGACTGTATGGGATCAGCACCAAGGGTTGGGTGTCTTGTCTGGCTCTTTGTGACAGTCAATTCAAAATCCGATTTCAGTAAATATTCATTGATATTATGTGAAAATATATTTCACCACACTCCTCCAGAGGTATACATCTGTATATTTTCAGAAGTAGATTTCTGTATATTTTCAGAGAACGAATCTTGTAATGCTCACACTCCCTAAACCCTCCTAGGTTAAGAGGCATGCTGCTATTGCACTGCTGAGAGGCTTTTATCCTCAGAGCTGGCACAAATTGAACACTGACACTGGATATTTGTGGGAATATTCCTATAGTTTTCTAACTGCATGTGGGTTTGCACTGAGTGTGAAATGTTTTAGCCCTGAAGCAAATACTTACAGATGTGGGAAGCTGGTTGCTATTCAGGATTTGATTTGCTACAGTGAGTTCTTCCCCAGAAAAATTTCCACTGATGGGATCTGTGTTATCAGGACATCAATTTCCCCCCACAGGCCACCAAAATGATAGACCTTCAAAGCTAAGATAATCAAAGGGGTCAATAAATGTCTTCACCCAAGATAGATAGGAAAACATCTGAGTTGCAGTGTGACCCAGGCTGGCAGATCTTTTGTTCATAACTGTTGGTCACCTTTCTTTTAAATTATTTGTTTATTTTGGTCTAAACTCTAAGCTGAGACTTCAGTAAACCCCTGGGAAGCCTGTGGAAAGCCAGCAGTGGCCAAACAGTGGCTTAGCTGGTGGCCAAGGACAGATAATCCACATATCTCAGTGGTGTCACATATGCATTCTCCTCTGGTTGGAGGTTTTAATGAGGAGATGTTTCCAGGACAAAAAAGAATAACGGGACTGAGAAAATTTAATCCTGAAAACTGAAAGAGGAAGACTGAAAAGAAGATAATCACACATTTCAGGATTTAAACTTCGGTGCATAGGATGTGATCTCTGTAGGAGAGGCAGTCTGTGTAGTGCCTAAGGTTTTCCCCTTTTCCACAGAGGGATCCAACCTGGCCAGATAATGTTGGACAACTATAGAGGCAACACCCAGGCTTCAGTGGAGCAGCTGGGGCTGCTTCCCCAGGGCGTGAGGCCTCGGCCTCGGCATCCGACGGCAGCAGCTTAATGCCTATTACCAGGCAGAAGGTGAGCAACGGGAGCTGATCCTATGCACTAATCCACAGCAACTGTGAGATAAATTACATTAGTTTAAATGCCACTGAAGGAAATTTGGCTGACGTATGCAAACTCGTTAAGCTGCTTTAATTGCAGCACTCGAGGAGAATGTGGTGATTTCAGCAGACTGAAATAGGATGGGGAGTCCTCACTGCGTGAGACAGGAGAGACAGCACCAAACATGGCTACTCAGGCCAAGAGAAAATAGGGATATCCTGTCTTTCAGGTGGCAAAATGAACTAGGCAGCTTTTCCCTTTCCAGAGCACCTCTTCTTAGCCAAATCAAGAAACAACAGATTGAGGCCTGAGGGACTAGAATGGCACAGGAAAAAGGACTAGGCTGGCACACTTCATCCTCCAGCTTCATTCCTCACAGGAAAAGGCATTTTCAGGTAGATATGGCTGAAATAAGTTCAGTCACAAAAGGAGCAGATGGGAGATGTTTTTCTCATTCATTAAAGATGATCATAAAACTTTGTTGTCTGTCTTTGTCAAAGAAAATCAGAAACTTCCCACAAAGAGATTCTTCTTTTGCTGAAATCACGCTAAGCTTTTTTGTTTGGTTGGTTTTGTAAGTGAGGTAGGGTACTTTGCATTGAGAGTAATACCTTTTTTTATGAGAAAATGTAGAAGAAAAGGTTTCTCTTCCTTGAAAAACTGATTTTAACTGGGTTCAACCGTAGACATGGATTAGTTATTAAAAGTAGTCAGAGAGATTTTGATCCTGCCAACTGTCAAGCATGCTCCTAGTAAAAGCATTTGAGCTTTATTCTTAATTTTTAGCATACCAAGAGCTCTCCTAGCCTTGTAGAGATGGCCTGAATGCTGCGAGTGTATGCTCGCCATCCATTTGGTGGTGAGTCCAGGTTTCCAGGGCTGTAGAAGTGAACTGACAGTTGAGAAAATAAAGCCTTTCTTCCCTGATTTATTTTTATTTTTTAACTGACAAGTGGACTGATGGCCAGTTTAATTTGATTTGACGCAGATGGTCATTTCAGTTAGCGATCATCCACCAAAATACATGTCACCCCTGGCTAATGACCCAACCTCATCAATAATCTTGTGACATCTTTTCCACACTGTATATGACAAGTGCCTGTGAACTCCCTGCAATAACCCCCTTGTGTTCTTAAATCCCAGCCTGCCAAATGCCTGGCTCCAAAATGTCATTTCTCCTTTACAAGTACACACCAACAGCTGAGGGAGCTCCCTGTGATGATCCCTCCATCCTAGCCCTAGGGCCTGGTGAGAAGGGACAGGGAAATACCATGAGAGGACACATCTGCCCTTGGCTTCCATTTGTCACACCATGCCAAGCCACAGCCTGAAGGGCTGGAACCAGTGGCCTGTCATTCCCTCAGCCTTTCCCTAGATCTGAAATGGATGGATGTTGCATTGCAGCACTGAAGATGGGGGAATGAGATCTTTTTACACCTATGTTTTTTAAGGCATCCAGATAATAATTATTAGTGGCCCATAATATTTCTAGATTCTTAGTTTCTCTTCATCTATAATGATTAGGAATCCATAATTTTGTCCTCTGAGCTGCCTAGCTACTTCAAGGGAGAAACCTTAGCCTTTTGCATTCACCTGAAGCCTAATCAAGAGCCCCCTGTAATCCATGGCTGCCCAGTCTAACTCAGGGTTATGTGACATGCAGGATGCCATCAGCTACTACAGAAGTAAGTGGTGAACAAGATGTTTGTAAAAGAAAGTCTTGCATCTCCGAGCAACATTTTCCAACTCCTATTGGAAAGATATTTCCCAGTCTGATCTTCCACTGGAATACTTCTCAGTTTACATTGGTTTCTGTCACAGGGCTCTTTGCACAATAAATTAAACAGTCAATAAATGCAGGGGCCATAAATCTTCTCTATCACTAATTACCTTAAAAATGAGGAGACTGCTATTCTGCCTCCTTTATTTCATTTGATAGGTTTAGCAGCAGCAGCTGATCTGGCTAATAATTCCTGTTGCCTGCCTTCCACTCAGGACGATTGCAGGGTCATGGGGAGGACAAATATGAAAATCAGGCATGTGCAGAGTAATTTTTCTCTTGAGAAAACATACTAATATGAAACAATGCGAAGCCACAGAACTCCCTAACCTGGATGAAACATACCTTTACCTTGGCTGAGGCTGTTCTGCCGTTGTGAAGGAATGCCCTCTGGGAGCTGCTGCTGTGTGACTGCTAACACTTGGCAGTCATCCCTCTGTGTGAGCTGTGGGGAATCTCCATCACTGTGCAGCCATCTGAACCTTGTTTCTGTGAGGCCCCAAAGGCCTTTGCAAGGTTCGTTTATTATTAGCCTCATTTATCCCTCTCGTGACCGATTTTGAATATAAGGAAAGTGGATCCTATTAGAAAATTCACGTGTTACTATCCAGGACACAAAGTCAAGTGTGGAGTAATCCATATTTCTTCATCCTATTAAATAACAGGTACCAATTTACTTTTCACCAATTAGCTAAGAACAGGCAAACTAAGTTTCCACATGTGGCAGAGAGCTAGCTGCTGCTAGATTATAATGTCATATGTGGATCCAGGATATTTTATGAAAAAGGTTAGTGTGTTGTTTCTTACATCATAAATTTCCTTGTTGTTCTGCTAGGAAATATTTCCAGTTTGTGGTGCCCCCACTGAACTGTTGACTCTAACAGTGCAGCTTAGAGCAGGTGGATGCAGATGACCTAGAAGGCCTGCCAACATTTCTGTGGCGTTTATGCCTGTGTGGGAGTCAGTAGCATTTGAAAAAGGAAGAAGATAGCATCAAAGAGTATTTAGGGAATAAGGCTGTGGGCTCAGCTGTAAGCAAAGCCCCTGTGGTTAAAGCTGTGCTCGTTAAGGTGTCCCATGTGACAGTACCAAACCCATTTACACGCTTTGCTATGCATGTCCACCTCCTTGCTGAGCTGAAAAACTGTTTGTTACACTGTGCTGTGGTGTAAATGAGGGTAGTGGCATCACCCCTGCAAAGTTGGATCAGCCTAAAGGTCCTGTGCACTCACCTCAGCACAGAGGAGGCGATGGGAATGGACACCAGGATCTGGCAGTGTGTGGTGCTGGTGTTGTCACCCCTGCCCACTCCCCACCATGCCCACCATGTCCTGTTTTGCGATGGTCACTCACACTGCCTTTTTGGAATACAGGAGTGAACAGTGGCAGTGCCTTTCAGCCCCCTGTGCACTCAGGTTTTTTTAAGAGGAATCATTACAAAAACAAAGGTCATTCAAGAACACACACACAGACAGAAAATCTCATTTTAGATTTAAAAAGTGCAGTGGAGTTTGACCTTTGCTGTGTCTTCTGCCGTACCTCCTCCTTAGAGCTTTATATGGTGTTCGTGGTCATGCTGCCTTATTATTCCCACAGCTCTGTTTCTTCCTTCTAGGCATGAAAAAAAGCAAAGCTAAGAACCACAAATTTTACTTAAAACAGGTTGACCTATCCTTTGAAAACAGCAAGTGCATTCTTAGGTAATTCACAAACAGGAAAATGAGACAAGGTCAATGATCAACTCTATTATTGTGACTTGACTCCTCTTACTGAGCCTATGGTTTGCTCCTGAGCTCTCAGGGCCACAGCCCTTTTGTACACCAGTGTTTGGGGTTTGCAGTTTGAGCACAGATCAAGGTCCTTTCCTTACAGGACCTTCCAGACTCACCTTGCAGACTGGCAGGCTGATCTTCAGTGGATCAATGAATGAGTTAGGACACCGAGTCTCACTTTGAGCACAAGGAGTAGAACTCTCCATTCAAGTTTCCAGGCTGCATCAGCAGTACAGAGATATCCAGAAGAGAAATCTCCTGCAGCACAAGGCCTTTTTGGGGGTAGTGGGGATAAGCCCCCAGCCACAACAGCAGAAGTACATATGGAAATTAGTTGTATAGGAGCATGGATTTTGCCATGGAAGGTCCCTACACGGGCCAGAAAATATTCCAGATATTAATCAACTCTCAGGAACCAGTCCAGCCATAAAAATGGACACTCATGGCTCAAAAAAGCAAGACAGGCAAACAGTTCATCTTAACTACCATGGGGTTCCCTGTCTCCTTTTGCAAACACAATAAAGCACAAAGAGAATAACCTCTGCAAAATCCCGATGATCTGGTACTGTTCACCCAGCTCTGGTGCAGGAGACCTCCCCCAGCCCACACAACCCATGGTTTTTGTCTGTTTGTGCAAAGGATCTAACTTCTGCAACACTGCAGCCCTCTCTGGAATGCCACAGGGTCTCTGGCCTATCTCCATGGGTTAAAAATGAGAAACAAACACCAGGCAATGCTGCCCGATGGCTATAAAGGTGCAAGGATAAACAGTGTGCCTTGTTCAGGGGGAAAGGGCCATAGAAGCTTGGCTGTTGTATATCTTCTCAGGGATCCAAGTCACATGCATACACACTCCATAAGGAGCTGCTTCTTTTCTCTTCCCAGAAATGCCATTTTCCTCTGTGTGCTTCTCAATTACTGGACATATAAAAGATTTGATCCAAGACAATTTGCTTCTCATACATGAGTGAATATCTAACTGCCCATCTTCAGTCTGACTGATGAGAGCCTGGGTAACTTGGCAATCTTCCTCCTCCTACGTATGTGGGATGGCTGCTATCCATGAATGCTCCTGCCACAGATATGGATGCCACTAAAACAGGTAGCCCTCTGCAGTGAGAAATGTCTGTAGGAGACAATCTATATGAGAATGAAATGGTATTTTCCCCAATTTATTCTGCAAGAACAATGCAAACAGGGTATCCCATCAAATGATGGCTCGGTTTGCTTTGGTTTCTTTGTTTTTCCTGATCGAATGAAGAAAACAACCCCGTTTGCCTTTCCCAAAATCTCCAAGGTAAAATTCATTTCAGATCCCCTTCATGAAACGACTGGATAGAAGATTCTCCCTTGGGTCACTCAGCATATTCATTACATTGCTCTCACTCCTCTAAGATAATGAATCATGTATCCCAGGACTTGTCCACACTTGCAGGTTATCACTGATTAAAGTAAAGTGCAAATATAAAGTGCCATTGCTGCTTCTTAAGAGCAGCTCAAGGGTTGAGTTAAGCAAGAACAACGCACTGGTTTCTCAACAACAGCTTCCTCATAGGGTGTTAATCAGGAAGAGGTGGCTGGAAACAACTCAACCCAGAGGTATGATGTAGCTGAATCAGCCACACTTGCTCAAACCTCTCCCAGAGGGCTCTGGCTGCCCTTACCAACAGGAGAGGAGAGGAGAGTGTTTCAGGAAGTGCTGCTGAAGATCCTATGGATGATTTCAGTTAATGCTGTGCATGTTAAATTCTGTACCGCGGTTTGCCACAGGCAAGCAGCATTAAACTATTTATACTGGTTGGATTATCTGGCTTATGGTTAAGAATACTGGTTGTTTTGTTCACCTGTTGAGCAGCCAAGCAAATTAAAAGGCATTTGACAAGGTTTTCTGAATGCAAATGAAAGCCCAGAGCTAGATGAGACTTTTCCTCAAGAGCCTGTAACAGGTCATGGTGTTGCTGCTCAGCCAAGTTGTCAGGCAACAAAGCTATGAAGGAACATTTCATGGGTTGCAAATGCTCTCTTCTCATTTTTCAGTTCTGCAAATTTTATTGAGTGATGCTGCCCTTATTCTGTATATGTCCTTTCTCAGTAGAAGTACTTGACAAGTCAGCTGGGAAGATCTATCATTGCATAACCTCACACTCGACAGACAAAGCTGTTCACCTCTTTTTGCCTCCTTCATGCAGCCAAGGGCTCCAGGCATTTCTCAGGCATCCTTCAGCAATGTACTTCTGCAGAAAGAAGAAGCCACAGAGCTCAGAATCTGGCTTTCTTCTATATTTTTTATTTTTTTAGCCTAACCCGAAGCACTTTAAAATAAATAATTGCTATCATCTTAGGGAAAGTTGTGAGGTAATTAGGTCTCTGGTCTCTAATTAATAAGCAGAAGTGGAAAAACACCCTAACCCTGACAGGACTAAAACACCTGTGGGTGCAATTCATGCTTTCAGATCACCTCTGGCCACTTTGTTCCTTTTAGGCCACTGCAGGTACATACAGAGATGATTATAGACATTTCCTGGTCGATGTTCAGAGGAAAGCAGGTGTTTCCAGAAGGCTTGTCCCACCCAGACCTGTGTCAGCTGGACAAGGGTCTGGGATTGCTCCCGTGCTGGCTCCTGCCTGACAGCACCAGTGACTCAATTCCCGTGTGCTGTGGGTCTGGGATCCAGCACAGGAGCTGCTGCCAGGGCACAGCTGGCCAAAGCTAAGTGTGTGAGAGTCATTCCCGTCCTGCAGCTCACAGGATGCCCCACTGCATCTGTCACCTGGGCTCAGCCTGTCCTGGGGATCTGAACATGCAGTAGGGGACACAGAAATGGGGCTTCAGAGGCAGTTTTGGCATGTGGACTGACAAGTGCAGGGGGATTATAAACTTCTTGAGGAAAATTTTGCAACCCTACACGTGAAAGTTACTTGGGGACTTGCATTATCTAACATTCCTCCATCAGCTGGTCTCAGGGGAGATTCAGGACAGGCCTCTCCACCTGCTGAGGAGCTCTGTCAGGATTGGCCTGGAGGTACAAGTAAATAAACATTACCTAAGGGAGTCTGGCTAAGCCTGTGAACAAGAACTAGCTTCAGACAATACCAGTGCATACAACCAAGCCTGTCTTTCAGGGAGGACAGGTACAAGTGATGGGATACAGCACAAAACACACTAAAAATGGCCAATATTCACACTTTTCTACACAAACATTCGTTTTTGTTTTCTTTCAAAAATGACCTTCCTATCAATCCAACACCCTGAGGCAGTTAACACATGGAACTCAAAGCTACAGCTAACCCATATCTGTACACCAGCATAAAAGCAAAATATTTCATTATCATTTTGAAATCTCTAATTCAAGCTAGGCTTAGCTTGAAGCAGACACAGCTCCAGCTGTAATAACCCTAGGAACTGAGAGGATCTGGAACTTCTGAAAATCAAGTCCAGAGGCACTCAGGATTTCCACCAGTGCCACAAACCCAAGGAAACTTTCTGGTAGTTTCATTTGTATTTGGAGTTTCACTGACCTAGAAAATAATATATGAAATATATTCTGTCTATTCCTCAGGCAGGTTCCACATTACCTAGTGCAATACCCCCAGCTGCAGTCAGTGTATTCTTTTCCTCTAAAATTGTCTTCCAGAGCTATATTTCTCCCAAAATATGGGACCTGAAACTCCACTTTTATGATCATAAAAGATTTTTTCATGCTATCCTCTTTAACAGGTGCATCTAGAGTCTAAGCCCATTTTAGGAATATGTCAGAGAAAAAAGAAAAAAAGCTAAAATGAGTTGCCAAAGCTGCTGTCTGACCTTTAACTACATATTTAAAGTTCTATCTCAGGGCTCCACAGCCCCCAGGGAGTTTCTTTCCTCGGTGCCAAATGCAGTTTTCATGCAACCCCAGGTCCCCCAAGCCAAGTTCACATGCTAAAGTCAGGTGCTGTTTACACAGAAAAGTGGGGCAAACATCTGCATGTCACCAAACACCTTTCCTGTACACTGAATATAAATAGCCATTGTAAACTTTTTCCTCTTGACTATGTTTTCTCCTACACCTTTGTTCTCTGAGGCAGCTTCTGGAAGTAATCTGAATTTCCTTGTCATGGTGTAAAAGTACTAAAGCTCCACTGCCTTATGATCTGCTCCTTTTGCTGGGAGTCCATAAGCTCTTCAGGATGTGGTGCCGAGAGACTCTACCCTTATTACAGGGTTTGACATGTGCAGCTCTCATTTATTACTAGGGAGGGGAATATAGCTCCTAAAGCTGCTGGGGAAAGGGGTGCTGCAAAAAAAGCCCTGGAAGAGAAGAACAGCCAGTTGAGGACGTGGTGGATCTGACTGAGAGGACTGACTCAGCAGCCTGTGTGCAGGTGTCCAACACAGCTTCCTGCCTTGGAACTTCTTCTCTCACTGTCATCCCAAAGCAACATAAGCTGACTCCCCAGTGCAAGAGCAACCTCGTGTGTTTGTTAGCAAGTCTTTGCCCCAGGAAGATGTCAGAAAAGCTGCTCAGCAAACATTTTCATTAATTCAGTAGTGGTAATGATTGATGACCAAGTAACATTGTTTATTTAACCAAGGGAACATGTTCTGAGAAGAGAAAATATTTTAAGAGAACAAGTATTTCCTGACGATGTTCATGTATCACACTGGCATTCTAGAAAGCTATGAAAAAGGCTTGGAGAGATCTTGATGCCCATGTGTGATCCATGTAATTTCTGATGATGAACGTCATCAGGAAATATTTGTTACCAACAAGGTTTTATTCAGATATATTTGTTTTAAGGTCTGTAGGTCCTCTTCTAGGTGACTCACCTTGTTGCTAAGGTTGAATTCTCCAGACCCTTCAGCACAACTTACCTTTTAATGTTGTTCTAGGTATTTTTTCCCTAGAAAGCATCTCTACATGGGCACTTGAGCCCGAATGCAGCCTTGGCTGTGTCATAAGACATGAAATCTTGCAGCACCACACACTTCTAGCAGCAGAGAGAAACATAGCAGCTGTCTGGGAGGTAGCCATTCCCTTCAGGTTAAATTAAATTTATGTTGGTTTAATTTAAGACAGTTGGGAACAGTTTTCAAGCTAGAATAATAAAAAGCCACTCCTAAGTGAAATAATGGATGGCAATAATATTGACATGCAGCAATAATAATAAAGATGTACTGCCCACTAAAGGGTTTTTTTTTAATGAAATAGAAGCAAAAGAAGTTTCTGTGTGGACTATAACCCAGAGGACAATGAGTCTTAGGTATCTTTGAGAAGAGGGAACACTATCCTCAGATTCTGCTGGGACGGAGTGGGAATTCTGAAGCCCAGATTATTTATTTACTTTGCGCTTTAACACAGAGGAAGTTGAGGCAGGTTGACAGACATGAAGCACATGTTTTATTCACTGATTTTGTAGCTGATGGCATACACCAAGTTCAAGGTTAAAAGGAAGATTGTAGCCAGACAGGCTGCAGTTAGGAGTCCTCGGGTGGTTGTCCTCTCCTGGTGTCTCTCCAGTGCAGCAGGAGATCACTGTCATACCTACAGCCACCCTCCAGTAAAATTACACCCTTCATTAAAGCCTGCTCAAGTTGCCTTCCAGTGATCTTTGATGGCAGCACTTGGCACTGGCTGGATTATGCTTGATTAAGTACAAATGTTGCATGCTGATTGGCTGATGTGCCTTGTATGCATTTGTAATTAGGTATTACTTATCCTATATTAAAATTGCTACTATATACCCTTTATATGTAATATTTTCTATTATGTACTCATTGGTCTAGAAGGCACCAAGTGGAGAGAGTGTGGGAACTTGAGTGCTGAACTATACGAATTAAATTGTGACAGCAATGTGATTGAGAAGGGAGAGGAGTAGAGCACAGGAGGATGGCTGAGGTATAGGAAGCCTTTCCCCAGGGAATATGGATAAAAAATGCACCCCTGGAAGGCTTTGAGGAAAAGAGTGCTGGTGAAAGGGCCAGGCAAAAGGGGCTGCCACAGAAGCCCTGGAGTAATTTTAAGTGAAAGGCTACAAGCAAAAAAGCCCCCTAAAAATTAGAAAACCTTTAGGAGTAGGCCAGTACAAACAATTGCACTGTGCAATATTTGGATAACAAGACTCCCTCTGAGCCTCATAAAAATTACATTAAAATAGTCAGTGGGATTTTGAGCATATCCTACACTCCAGGTACACACAGAGTTCCAAACTATCCCATTCATTTGGCACACAGAAATCAATGGGAACATCTGAGCTTTTATTTCCAAGTTTCATTGTTTATATGATCTACCATAGGCAGGGAAGATTAAAGAGTGAGGTAACGCCTAAGTCTAGAAAGAACAAAGCAGAGCTCAATAGATGAATGTGAGTAATTTCATCAGGTGCAAAAACACAATTAGTGATATTATAATTACTGAAATTAAATATCAGCTTATATGAGTATGCACTATAATACTTTTGACAGCCTCAAACATTGTGTGATAGCAGATAAAAATGGGATGACAGCTCCCTAATTTGTAAAGAAGTAGAATCACAGAACCCTTAAAGCTCACTTAAAGAATTTTATTCCATAAGATACAAGGACAGGAAAGATTTCAGTGCAAAGAGGATAAGTGATAATAAATGCCCGGTAAAACCATGCATACATCTGCAGCTATTAAGACACACAGCAGCTTTTCTAAAATACAAATGTAGTACATGAAGTAACAAACCCTGCAGCAGCACCTTGGAAAACTTTGGTCTGAAGGAGAGAGCGGGAAGAAGATCATTCCCTTTGGGACAGGACACACCTCGCTTTAGATACTGCAGGCATACAGGTTGCATGCTAATTGTGTCTGTCTCTTCCTCTAGTCCACAGAGAGAAACGGGTGTCACCGGAGACAATCCTTACCATATAGATATCCATTTAGCATGCCAGGTGGTGAGATGAACCCAGGTCATTTCTCTCCCTTACCAACTTCCATGAGAGAACTTTCTGTCTCCTGGAGAATATTTTCTCCAGCACGTCCTTTCCAGAGCTGGCCCTTTAAGTGTGCAAGAGCTCTGCAGCCACAAGGCAGAGATTTTTTCCCTTCAAAACAGCTTAGCTCTCCTCTCCCACCTCCCCTCTTTCCTCCTGGTGTTTAGGTCCTTTTTGCTAGCAGGATGGCTTTTTTTTTTTCACCCTGTTGCTAGGTTGGTAGCCTAGTTTCCTAAGGAAAGGAAGCTTATGAGATCACACTGTCTGTGCAAGTGCCAGTCGGTCCCTCCTAAATAATTTTTGAGCCTGTGAACTGAGTTTGATCAAACTTGACAGGGGATAGAAGTCTCAAAGGTTTGAGCTGCCTACAAGTGCTGTGGAAGTAGGCAAGCAGAGGAGAAAAAAATGTCGGGAGTGCATCCACTGCAGAACTATAACTGTATTATTAGACACCAGAGAGTCCACACCGAAGACAGTCATTACCACTGAACTCCATGGGAGATGCAATTTCACAGATTCAGCAGCTCACAAGATGACTTGATTAATATGAGCATGAGCAAAATGTTCTTCTCCCCTTCTTCTAGAGCGCAAGGCTTCCAGTTGCAGAGCAGCAGGGGAGAGCTCAGAAATGACAGTCTAGGAGAGTGAATTTAGAGCTAATTGCTGCTCCTTCTCATGCCAGTACTCGTGTGGAACTCGACTTCCGTGTGACTCCGGTGCCCCCATTTGCATGATCTGGTTCACACAAAGGATGAGATTGCACGGGCTTAAGTGAGAGGAGCAAGTCCTGAATTGCCGTGAGCTGGCGCTGCTCCGCTGAGGAGGGTGAAGCTGCCTTACAACGGGGCCGCGGCTCCCAAGGGCAGCTCCGTGATGGAGCGCCCAGCTCCTCCGGATCTGTCCTCCTGGCGCCGGTCTGCCTTGCAGCTGCTGACGGCGACTCATTTACCAGGAGCGTGAGCTGGAACACGAGCTGAGGACCAGCAAAAGCTGCGCCTGGTGCGTAGGCTGGCTCTCGCTTGTTCCTGCTGTGGCTTTTCCTAGAAGTCAGCCTCCCCAGGACTGCCTGACTACTGAGCCTGAGCAAAAGCCTCGCAGTTCCTCGTTAACACTTGCTAGGGATCAAAACAAGATATTTGCACAGGTGGGATTCAAAAAAGAAGTGGAAACCACTCATCTTACAGAAAAAAAAAGAAGAGAAATGACGAACTAACCACAGCCGACATTAACATGAAGACTGGGGAGTTGTGCAACTTTTTGTGTTCAGTGTAATATTGATGTTTTCTTCTTCTCCTAAGCCTTCTAAGTGTTGATGTGCCAGATATCTGATTTAGGTGGAGAGAGTGCAAATCACCAACACCTAAAGAAAATGGAGGGAAGGTAGTTAAACGAACTTTTGATGCACAGCAAAACATGGGGCTTGTGAGCAGTGAGCGACATGGCTGAAAATGGACTGGGATCTCTGTAAGAAGGACAGGAATTGCAACCTGCCCTCGACAGCCCAGCCAAGGGCACAGGCTGAAATTCACAGGCTGAAATGCCTCCAGCACGGCATCTGCATGAGGCTGGGCCGCTACCACCTTCTTCAAGATGAGGCTTCTTCAGAGAGGGACGGGAACCACAACTCTCCTGCACCCAGGGCTGAATGTTTTCTGTTACATAACAGATCTGTGAAGAAACAGGGGAACGTCCTTTACCTATGATTTGTAGTTGTCATTTCAATCCGGGCGTTTTTCTTCTGATGAAAGCTAAAAGATAAAATAAGATTTTTCTAATTAACAATGCCTATCTCCTCATGTAGCATTTTTCAGCAATCTCAAACATCTCAGAGCGCTACTCCCATTTAATGGACACTAGAAGTAAGGGTGAATGAGATCAAGTGAAATGTCTTGGCAACGGAACAAAACCAAGTCTTGCATCATGGATCTGGTAAAAGGGACAAGGGCACCTATTAAGCCTCAATGAAAAGCAAAGCTTAGGACAATTTTCTGACATATTGGATCCTTCAATGAGGCGTTGCAAAACTAATGTGGCCAATGTTCCATGCTAACAAAATATGTTCTGGATTTTTCATCTGACAACATAATTTAAGGATTTCTTAGAATATGGGAAACAAAATGAGGCAGTGCCTTGACAGGAATCATTCCTTTGCAAAAGGCAGCTTGTGCCAGAGGACTGGAAAATTGAAAGTGCCCCAGGGGAGCACAGGAATGGATAAGACCTCCTACACTACCCAGTCAAAACAAAACACATTAAAAGAAGCATAAATAAAAAACTGACAATTTACTGCAAAATTTCTTGTACTTAAGGTACTACTATTGTCAAAAGTACAACTATTAAAGGTTCTGACAAGGAGATACTATACTAGACACATGGTTTGACTCTTGAAGGAGTGCATTTGGCAGAATTATACCATGTACATAGCTGTATCTGAAGGAAGCTTACTGATAGTGTCTGCAGCAAAATAGGTGGTTTAAGACAGGATAAATCTGATTGAAACAGCTCCTAATACTATCAGTGATTGTTTCTTTCTTGTGTTTACTAATAGTTTTTTGGTTGGTTACTTGGTTTTTTACTTTGGTTGACTGAGGTTTTGAGGGGTTTTTTGGCTGCCTTGGGGAGCATCAGTTTGAATATCCAGTAGTTTCCAAAGTGTTAAAGAAATTGGTGGTATTAAAGGATGCACTGCCCATCCACTCTTGAGGCTGCTTCCTGGCAAAAACAAAAGATGCCCTGCAGATTTGATCTTTAATGCTTGAGAGATCTAGTAAGTTTTTCACAGTCTTTAATAAATGGATGTCATAGGCAAGAAATCTGGAGGTACAAAGCACAATGCACACACAAAGCTCTTTGTATTTCAGTGGTATGAACCTGGAGTTCATATTGGGATAACATTCCTGTCTGAGGTAAAACTGAGCATTCAGAATCCTTACCTAGGCAGAATGCACATTGGCTTCAGGGGATAATTTTTCCCAGAGAATGGCTGTGTAAAGAAGGTCAGGACTAGTTGTTTATCCCCAGCAGCAATGATGTTTCTCTGGCTGAAGAGACTTCCAGCACCTGTGAGCAGGGATTTATTACTGCTGGTGAATACCAGCACTCAGGTGTTGGTCAGTCTCACCTTGACCTTCAGGAGGCTGTTTCTGTCTTTTCTTCACATCAGCTTTGGAGAAAAGCAAACAAAGAAACAAAATAAAACAAACAATAAAGTCTAAAAAGCTAAGGCAAAAGTCACAGGCTGGATTTCTGATAATTTGATCCATTTAAACCTATTTCTTCTGTACCTCCTGAAAGGCAAAGCCTGTGCCAGCAGAGATTGCCCATTTGTTAGCAAACCCATAGTTCAGGAGTATGGGGCTTCAAGCAAAATCTTCTAACACAGACCCGCCATGGGGATTTGAGGGGTAAGGAACAGCCAGTAACTCACCAGTAATAATGCTGTTGTCACTCTCCCACATCATCTCCAGTTTCTCTTCTCACTGGTGGAACTGGGCAGCAGAAGATCCTTAGCCCAAAGCAAATGAAAGCCCCTTCCTGTACTAGCATTGTAATGGGCCCTGGGTTGAAACTGTCCCTCAAGAGGGGCACCAGCCAGCTGGAAGCACATTTGCCAACAGTGCAACTGATCTTCAGCTGCCTTTAGCCCAAAGAAACTCTTTCAGACATGTAAAATCACATCTGATTTCATAACAGACTCCTCTGCAACTCCCATCACTTTGCCTGCTCTCAACCCTGCCCAAAAAAACCCAAAACCTAAACCAAAAAAAGCCCACCCAAACCCACTCGTGATGAAGAATGAAGTGGCTCAGAAAGATAAGCTAATTTGACACCTCCTCCTGCAAGTCCTGCCAGCCAGCTCCTGCAACAGTCTTGCTCTGCAGCACCCTGTAAGCAGGATCCACAGCTAAGGCAAGGGAGAGGGAAAAACTGGAGGACGGAGTGGGGAAGGCACAGAGGCTGCTCACATAGAAAGCAGGGGCTATTCCTGCTGCCCACCCTGGAGGCACCACCTCTGCCTCAGTCAGGAGTATCAGAGGGAGATTCTGGCTTTCTGGATTTAACAAGCTCACTTTTCCTTTAATTGGGGCCCTCAGGCACTACTGTAGTGCACCTAATGGCACTAATCATTAATGAATCAGCCTGATGAACAGAAAGGCTGAACTGTTCTCACTCTCCTTAGGTTGTCAGCCTTTCACAGAACTTACTAGGTTTCACTGGGCAGCACAGCAACTGCAGAGATTTTAAAAGGATGCTGGAGAGGAAGAGGGCTGGAAGAGCCACCAATCCATTCATCCCTAGACTGTACAAATGAGCCAAGTACCAATAGTATCTGGCTGCTTCCTCTGAGATGTAGATATAGCCAACCAAAAAGTCCCGAGAGAAAGGAATACTCTACCTTACTTTCATACCTGCTCCCTCCATAAGCACCAACCAATTTGCTCTCACTACCACTCAGACAGTTTTTCCTCAGTCTTGTGTGTCCTGGCTGAAGCTTTTGCTCCTAGCACAGGCCCACTCCTACAGCCTTTGAACAGATGGGAAAAGGCCTTTTTTTTTTTTTTCTTTTTTTTCTTTTTTTCCTTAAAGCAAAAATAATCGACCGCCACCACCTCAGCCCAGTGCTGGCAGGGTCTCGAGGTGTCGGAGGGCAGCCCGAGCCGGGGAAAGGTGCAGCCCTCCCTGCAGGGCTCAGCCAGGCTGCTAAAAGGGGGAGGGAGGCAGCAGGAGAGCAGCCGCAGGCCAAGCACAGGTGCATCCAGCGCTGCCGGGGAAGAAGGAGCCAGCGCTCTGCGGCCCTCCGGGGACTGCGGGGCTGCGGTTGCTCAGTCGGAGCTGGGGATAGGAATTAGGGCACGCAGAGCCGCAATGGCTGCAACCCTTCCTGATTATCCAGCCAGCTAGAAACGCACTGGCTTGTCTTTTGTTTCAGCTGCGGGTTTTTTCCCCTGTTGATCTGCATTTATGGTTTTTTTTTCCTCCTTTATGCGTGCGTGTGTGTGCTGCTTTTTTTTTTTTTTTTTTTTTTTTTTTTTTTTTTTTTTTTTTTTTTGAGCAGGGGATAATTTTACTGTGGTCACTGTCAAGGTTTAAACGCTTTTCTGTTGCGTTTTTCCCCTCTCCAGTTCACCAGCTCACGTTTGCCTAGGAGTTAAGAGAAGGGCTGTTAGAGGCTTGAACCTCTTCCAGCTCTTGCTACAGCAGCCACTGCCTGGGGCAGTGGGACCAGCCTGGCAAGCGACAGCCCAGCCTTTCCCGCAGCCTTTACAAACCCTACAGGTGCAAGGCGGCAGGAGGCAAGCCCAGTACACTCAGTCCCTTTCTGGGACTTGGCGGAGGGCTCGTGTTTCCTTGGCCACACAACATGGCAAGGCAGAGCAACTATCCATTCCTGTGGGTGAAAAAAACCATATACAGAAAATCGACCATTGCACTTAGGCTTCAGAAATGAGTCCTGAAAGGGTCAGAAAAGAGAACAACCAATGCCTTACGCATTGGGGGGCTCTTATAAAATGAACGGGTGGAAGGGAAGGGGGAGTTGGTTGATTGCTCGTGCTCCCCGAAAAAAACCCACGGAGCTGCCGGCGGGAAGAGCCTCGCTTGCCAGCTTGTCCAGGGGGAGCTGAGCCAGCGGGGCCGGGGTTTGCTGCCGTCCCTGCCGCCTGTGCGGGAAATCCCGGGATGCAACGGAGGTTAGTGCATCCCGGCTAGCTCGATAGGTCCGGTGGCCGGCCTTTGCCCCCGGGGATGAGAGCCCGACAATTAGGAACCCCAAACAGGAGAGTTCAGGGGAAGAAAAGAGGGAGGAAAGGGGCCCGGGAAGGACCACCGGACACCTTCTCCACCCGCTCGGCGGTTTTTCACTGGTTTGCCAGCGTTTATTCTTCTCCTCAACGGAGGGTTAATTGGGGGACGTGCTAATTATGGAGAGATTATTCATTAGTAATTGAACTTCACACGAAGATAACTCGAGTCCGCTAATGAGGTGGAAATCGCCCCCCTTATTAGGGCGTTTCAGCTTTCTTCTGTGGGGTAAGGGCAAGCTGGTAGGCTCCCTTCCATCGTCCTCCGACGGACGGGCACCGTCCAGCAGCCGGGAAGGCGGGGGCGGCGGCAGGAGTGCGCCCCACGCCGAGCCGGGGGATGCCGGCAGCGGGCGGGACCGGAGCCCGAGCATCCCGGGGCGGAGCGGGATGCGTTGCCGGCCGTGGGCGGGGGGTCCCCGGGGCCCAGCCGGCGCAGACAGCAAGCTGCGGAGCCCCTCGCACCCCAGCGAGGGCTCCCTCTCCCCTCCCTGCTCGGCATCTGGCATTTCGTGCTACGGGAAACCATAACAGCAGCGCCTGACCTCATGAATACAGAGATGTGCACAGAAAAATCAATTTAGGTCTAGATCCTCTGTGGGGAGGGAAAATAACCCAAACCATTTAAACAAAGCTCTGCTCTCCAGGGTTTTCCTTTTTCTTTGGTGGTGGTGGGGATTGAGTCTAGAGGGAGGCCAAACTAAAACGAAATTCAAGCAGACCTGTGTCTGCCGAAGCGAGGCTGAGCTCTGCAAAGCCACCCCAACACACGCATAATGTATTTTATCATTAAAAAATCAACATTGCTTCCAGTGGTAAAGGCGCCTGGCTCCAGTTCCTGAGCACATTCGTTGCTGGGATTCAATCCGTTTGGGAAATGCAGATTGGCTTGCGACCCACTGTTTGATTTATGAACTGTTACATTTGCTATTGCTTACACATTACATTGCGGACCTTGGGAAGAGAGGGAGCAGGGAGAGGGGGCGAAGGAGAGACTCTGCCACCCTACACATTGGCAAAGGAGAGCTACCGCACAGGCAACGGCTCCCCAGCGGAATAAATCACCTCGCACCAACTCGTGGTCCCTACCTCCCCATCACCCACTCACCCACTCACCCACCCCCGATCGCCAGCTGGGCTGTCCTTTTATAAGTAAAAAGGACGTGTTTACTCTTTGATGTGTATTTCTTTATAAAGGCATCAGGCGTCTATAAATAGACGAGGTTAGAGCAGCTTCTGCTGCGAAATCAATACCCCGTCCCCCCTTCCCCTTGCTCCTTCGGCTGAGCTGCCTTATTAATTATGAAAGGGCTCCTCTGCGCCCCGGCTCCGGCTCCGCAGCCTCCTCCTTAATGGTGGTTGCTGCCTTCCCTCCGCCGGGGCTCGGCACCGCTCCGCGCCCGCGGGGGAGCCGCGCCGCCCGCCCCCGCCGCTGCGCGGGGCTCCCTGCGCCGGTCCCGGGCGGCCGGGAAACGGGGGTGCTGCGGTTGGCGGCTTCGGGAGGAGGGG
>VZTR01000464.1:37918-48533 GCA_013400775.1 Chaetops frenatus | reverse complement strand
CTGCTCGCTCCCTGTAGGATTAGCCCCGGTCCAGAGGAATTGTTCTCCAGTACAAACCCGAAGGCGGTAAGGCAACCTCGCAGAGGAAGGATTTCACATCTGAAACTTCTGACACAATTAAAGCACTTACAATGAAATAAATAAAACCGTATGAGGTAAAAGTGTGTGAAGAGTTTCAATCAATCGGATAATAGTACATTCCTTCCTGTTAAAAATTGGCAAGTACAAACTGTAAAGAATCTTCATAATTACTTGGAGACCATTGCTGGGAGTCTGGGGGCCTCTCAGGAAGTTAATGTTCTTTTGTTTGATTTGAGAAAAACAGTTTAAGCATCTAAAAATGCAGTCTGCTCTTAAAATGAAGCAGAAATTGCCATGCAATAGGAAAAAAAAATTGAAATACAAGCTTTCAGACCTAAGACCAATCACTGCAGGGTTTTGCTTTATTTTTTAGAGTTTGTCTTTACTTTTCTGATCCTTTTATAAAGAAGTCAAACCTAGAAAAAATTAATTATGGACTTGTCTGTTCAGTGAGCAGGGGAAATGATTGTTCATGCTGACTGTGGCAGATATTGAAAACTTTACACCAGCCAGTCAGTCGAGTGGAGAGCAGACCTTTCTCCATGCCAAAAAGAATCTGCAGGTGTTGATTTTTAAATTCTAAATGTTTTCCCCTTTTTTACAGAATAACAGCTTTATTTTTGAAAGTTGCACCCAACTGAAAATTTGTGCTAGTCATCAATGCTTAGCAGAGTTTTTGGAAGAACTTTTGCAGTAATTCATTTAGGTTTTGAGGCTTTTTTTTTTTTCTCTAGGTTTGATTTTGGTGTTGCTGTTGTGATTGCTGACGAAGATTCACTTTCTGGTAGACAATCCCATTACTTTCTGCAGCTTTCTCTGTTTTGCTGGTTGGTTGGTTGTTTTTGTTGAGTCTTGGTATTTACTAAGCCTAACTTTGCATGTAATTTACCAAGCAATTGCTAAATTGGTTTATATTGTATCAAATGACAGAAATAATGGCATCAGGAAAGAAATAAGTATTTCAGTCCTTTAGAAAGAAAAATTGTATTGCACAAAGTTGTCATACTTTATCAGTTTAGTTTAAATCTAGATGGTCATAACCAACTCTTGTGAACATATTTTTAAGTTCAAAAATAGTGTTATGTATCATTTCCATTGCTTTTGATTTCTGAATTCCATAGCATTAACATGTCTTGACTATGGCTTTCTTCTCCATAAATGTAATCAAGGGCTCGTATATTTTGTAACAAGCTGACCTTAAGTTCTGTTGATTCTGGATTTTTTTGGTTGTCTGAGGTTATAATATCTATATACTTGATACTTTTTAAGATTCAGAATGGATAAAACAGGAAAATACTGTAAATAGTTTTCTTCCATGGATAATTGCTACCAAGTCAGTAACCTGATCTGTGTATGAGTAGATAGCAATCTGAAGGAAGATAGATTCACTTGCAGAATTTCCACTAAAACAAATAACAAAGAATTATTTGACATCTTTATAACAGAATTTGTGAGAAATATCAAATGTTTCAACACATGTTATTTTTGAAAATGCTGATGTAAATTTGCCTTATTTAAATCTCTATATTTTCAAGGTTTGCTTACTACCTGACAGGACAGAAAAATTAAATAAGTGAAAAGGGATATCAATGGTTCAGCAGTCCAGTCTGTGAAGAAGTGCAGTCGTGGGATACACCGAGCAAACAAGGATCACGTTAGGCAACAATGTGGTAAGCCAGGACCTCGGTACAGTTACACTGTGTGCATGAGGGGTAAGCCATTCTTACTCATAACAGGACAGCTGAGAAAACCATGTAGCTTTGGATGAATACATCATTTTGCACGTGTGGAAAAAACACTGTTGCCCCACCAGCTTTCATGTAGGAGCTTCCCACTTTTCACAGAAAGGCCACTGTAGTAAAAAGTTGCTGCTTCCTGTTCTTGAAGCAACCCTTTTAGGTTTGTCTGAGCAGGGCACCATGAAAACTCCACGGTTTGCACATGTGCACAACACTTGCTCATTACTTCTGGAAGTTCATACTTTTGCCATGCCGCTCTTTACAGGACCCCAGCCCCGCCTAGCCTCCTGCACAGTCTCCTAGCAACTGGGAGAATTATAACTCTCACTTTGGCACTGGCAAAATGATTCCTTCTGCGGCTTCCCCCAGGCAAGCACTCTGCAGTCCAGGGTGAAGTGCACTGGGCAAAGAGATGGGGAGTACTGGTCGGAAGGCTTGCAGAGGCTGATGTTAGTGATTCCCAGCGCTGCCAAGCAAAGCCTAGAGTTCCCTCCCGCTGCAGCAGGGTCAAGTGCCAGTTGTTTCCTGCCCTGTTCTGGCCTGTTAGTTAGGGGAGAATTCTAGCAGGTTTCATCAAATTATTTCTAAAATTCTGTGGCTTCTGTAAGCAGTAGCAAAGTTCTTACAGTGGATCAGATTTTTCATTTTGAATAATTTCCTTTTGGGAAGGAAATATGGCATATACAATTTTAGTCAGCACCAAGTCTCCCTTTCCTTGTCCAGGAAAGCAACTGCAGAATCCTGATGCACAGCATCTCTTCCTGCCTAATTAATAGTCTCATAGTGTGTACTTTTTTTTTTTTTTAGACCTCTTCTTCTATTAAAATATGGCAGAAACACTATCACAACATCACCACTCAACCGTACCATCACATCATCACCAAAACAAATTAAAAGAATTAGGAGATAAGTGAAACGCTGAAAGGTAGAAAATATTGTGTATGTTCCGTACAAGAGCCTTCAATTCTTCAGCACTCCTTAATAATAGAGCAAAGTGTAATTTCTTCCTCCGCACCCCCTTCTCTCCACAGGATTGCTAAGGAACTGTAACATCATTGTTTTTAATAGGAAAAAAAAAAGAAAAGCTGAGGCTTAATGGTAACATTTAAATGGCCTACAGAGCCCTTTGAGTTCTCATCTCATTAAGGTGAACAGGAAGAGAAGGGGTGCACATCTTTGTTGTTACTTTTGCCTTGCAGCATTTTCAGCCAAGCCATGTGAACAGACCAGAAGCATATTAACTAACTTAGTAGCAGCTATATTTTTGTAGGAGGTTTGTTTTGTTTGGGTTCATTGTTTTGTTTTTATGTTTAAAAATTGCAAAACATTGTGAAATGGAGCCAGGGCCGGCCTTTAAAGAACAATTATTTTGGCTTCCTATTTTTTGCAAGCCAATCTACCACATCCAAATCTCCTTCTTTACCCAATCAGGGGTTTTTTTTTTGACTAAACTTCACATGCACTGCTGTTTCTGGAATGTGTCCCATAGCACCAAAAGTGACTTGGCACAATATTTCTTGCCCTGGGCACAAGCATGCTTATCTGAGGTGACCAAATACAGGTACATTTGTAAGTTGTCTGTTACATACTCCTGTAACAGACTCTATGTTGCAGTTGCATAGGCGATCGGATTTGGCCCTGGAAGAGGTTTGGCAGTGGGATCCCTCGCAAGTTTGCTGACAACACCAAGTTGTGTGGTAAGGTCAATAAGCTCGAAGGCAGGGATGCTGTCCAGAGGGACCTTGATAAGCTCGAGAGGCCGGTATGCGCACACGTCGTGGAGCTCAGCAAGGCCAAGTACAAGGTCCTGCATCTGGAGTTGGAGCAATCCCAACTACAAATACAGGCTGGGCGGAGAATGGATGGAGAGCAGCCCTGGGGAGAAAGGCTCGGCAGTGTTCGTGGACAAGAAGGTCAACATGACCCAGCAATGTGCGCTTGCAATCCAAAAAGCCAACCGCATCCTCAGCTGAATCCAAAGCAGTGTGGCCAGCAGGTCAAGGGAGGTGATTCTGCCTCTCCACTGTTCACGTCAGACCCCACCCAGAGTGCTGCATTCAGCTCTGGGGTCAGCATAACAAGGACAAAGAGCGGTTGGAATGAGTGCAGACTAGAGTCACGAGGTTGATCACTGGACTGGAGCATCTGTTCTGAGAAGATAGGCTGAGAGTTAGAGCTATTCAGCCTGGTGAAGAGAAGTCTTCAGGGAGACATAATAGTACCTTCTAGTACCTAAAGAAGGCCACAGGAAAGCTAGAGAGGGACTTTTCACAAAAACATGTAGTGATAAGGCAGGGGTGAATGGCCTTAAGCTGAAGGAAAGTAAGTTTAGGTTAGATATTAAGAAAAACCTCTTTACTATAAAGAAGGTGAGGCACTGGCATATGTTGCCCAGAGAGGTTGTGGACTCCCCCATTCCTGAAGTAGGCTGGATGGGGCTCTAAGCAACCTCGTCAAGTGGAAAGTTCCCTGCCCATGGCAGGGAGACTGGAACAAGATGATCTGTAAGGTCCCTTCCAACCTAAACCACTATGATTCTATGATTTCTGACCATATCTTCCAAGGCTTTTAGCACTTATCAGCTTGAGAGCATGATTCAAAAGAGTCAGAGGAAGCACTTCTGTGCAAAAATCCTTTTAGCCTGCTAACCTAGCTTCTCAGTTTCATTTCTGTCCTTTTATGTTACATCAGACTGAACATGGATCAACCACTCCTGAATGTTGCTTTACTGTTATCATGTCAGGAGAGATTAAGGAAGGCAGTAAAGGTGATTTTCATGCAAACATCTGACTCTACACTGGGATCTCCAGGATAATGGAAGGAGAGCTTACTTCTGCTGATGGATCCTCACATGACCGTCTGGCAGACACTGACACTTAGTGCATGCTACAGTCATTGTGGGTTGTCCTGTAGGCACACCAGCAAGACAACTTGTGCAAAAGAAATCTATTCTCTCAGCATGTAGTCTTGGGATATTCAGCACTTCTGCATGAAAAAGAAATATACATGACAATTGACCATAAAATTTTCCTGCCCCCGTCTCCAGGACCACCCGGAAGGGCAGATGTTTTTGCCCAAGCTGAATGGTTTTGACACCTGGTGGTTTTTTCATCCTGACTTCCACAGGTCTCTGTCATTTCGGTGTCATCAGGGCAGCTGAAGATCCTGTGGTAGAGAAGATTTTTACATGATTGATGATTTTACTCCTCTTGATGGTGTGCTTAAGACAATAGCTAAGGTTTAAAAGAATGGACCTCACAAACTGCTCTGCAGACAGTATCAGTACTGTAGATATATGGCATTTTACCAATCCCGTAGAACACCTAACCATCTCATCCTGAAAGACAACACAGATTTTCCACAGAGTAGAAAGATGACCAGAATGCTGCTTTTCCAGAGATGATTCACCGGTTTGAACAGCAGGGACCTTACTTCCTCATGAGAATATGGATATTGATAAGATGTGTATGTCATTTTAAGAAACACTTCTTGCCTTCTTCCTGTACCCAGCAGAAGGCAGTACTCAGCTGGGGGAGAGTGGTAAAGTGTGAACTCAGCAGGCTAAAGAGAAGGCAGTCCTTCTTATTGAATAATTTCTGAATAAAACCATGGCCAGTGCCATTTCTACTCCTGCCTTCTGCGGTGTCCTGCACAATGTCTCTAAAGAAGAGGACCTCCAAGGTTCTCCAGCCTCCAAGGACCTCCAGTTTTCAAGGCATGGAAGACCTGAGATAGGTGGCTAGCTAGTGTGCTTGTCATCAGTGAGGCAGGGCCAAGTAAGAAGCAAAAGAACTAAATGAAAGCACTCTCTTCAGTGTTTTGTAATATGCAGGAGAAAATTTCATACTATGGAACCAAAATGGGACAAGGCACTCTTCTCCAACACCCATGCATATGTTTTCCATGGTTTTTTTGACTATGAGGCAACTGAATGTGTTGGAGTCTTCCTAATTTCTTCTTCCCTCCTGTGCATTCACAAGCCTGGGAATACCTGTGAAGATTGTCTAACCATTTTATTAAATCATTTTTAAAACATTAAAATAAAAATATTACAGATAATCTGTTATATAAGCACTTTTAGAATCACCACAGGCATTCCAGTGATGCTAACAATAACAATTTTTAAAGATGCAGATTTGCACTGCCAGTAGGTGCTGGCAGTAATCACTTGGTGGTTGAGATTGATTTCTGAAGGACACTATTTTCCTCTGACCACACATCAATGCACTGTGTCAGAACAAAGTGAATGGTGAGCAGTAGCTACTTCCTGTCCTGGAAGAACTGAAAATCTTGTACTCTCTGGTGACAACACTAGCTGTGGGAGAATACAGTGTGCAGGAGAGGGCACCAGTGAAATGTTGGGGATGATTATGTTCCTGAAGTGGGAACCCTTGCCTTGGAAACCATGGAACTAGTCACGGCCCCTTTTTTCTCTTCTGTCTTGCTGTGGGCTCTTCTAGTCCTGGTCAGAGAGGTCACCTTATCCTCTTCCTTTCCCTTATCTTTGTTTGTTTGTTTGTTTGTTTTGCTTTGTTTGCTTTTGGTTTGGTTTGGTTTGGTTTTTGTTTGTTAAGCTGTTGCTCTTTCTCACTTCACTGGCTTATGTGTTCATCCAGCTAATATCTAGAGTTGATGTGTACTTCATGCCCATAGGAGCTTTTTCATTATCCTCTATTGATTCTACTTTGCTTATTGACTCACTCTAAGTGGGGGCAGATTTCTTCAGGAAAAATTATGAGCATATCTCTTGTCCCTAATTCAAAGGAAAGAAGACTATTTCCTTTATATTCTGTGACCTGGCAAGACCACAGACCTCTTCCTTTATCCCCATGTTTTGGCCCATATGTCATCTGCTAGCAACCAGGTTCCCAGTTCTTGAGTGCATTATGGGGGGCATTTCAGGTGAATGTCTTAACTCACTGGAAAGAGAAGTCAGTGAAAATGGACTCGGTGGTCATTCCAGAATGTTTATTAAGGAGAGATTATTGGTCAGAAGACAAGTAATTTTCTCATGTGTAAAAATCTACACCTGACACAACATGAGTCACTTAGTGAAGAGCATACCATGGTAGAGACAGGGCTGGTGAGATATGGGAAGTTTGTTCTGGCCGAGAAGGCTACTGAATGTTGATATATTAATCTCTAAACGCTAAAGGCAAGTACTGGCATCCTGCAGAGAAGAGGGGCACTATTTAAGCAGCCATTGACACAAGATTAGCCCAGGTGAAGGTGAAGATTAGCCCAGAATGTCAAATTTATTCTCTCCTTCTCTCCTAGTATGGGAGGTTATGAAGGGACAACCTCGAGGAAGCCAAATTCCATAGCCCTGGGTGGAGATTTTTACAACTTGCAATCACTGATGATCTATAATCTGCACTTGGAGACAATGTTGCAGGAGTACTCTGGACTGTTGTGGTGTGAGTGACAGAGAGCGCTGTCTGGGGAAACAAGAAGCCAGAGCAGCTAAATGAAAACTCATCGTTTTCTTCAAAAAATAAAATATTTAGTTGAAAAGCAGATATTTTAGGCAGTCATGTGGGCTATTCAGGTTTACCGTCGTCACAGCTGCTCAGGTGCACAGCAAAGTGTGTTGTTGCTGTCTTTTGCTGCATTGGATTTATAATGGCACACCCTGAAATCATACAAAGCTTTCTTGTCTTCAGCCCTGAACGTGCCTCATTAATAGTGTTGATTTTCCATGTAGCTACCAAAATGAAACTGTAAACCATGATCACAACGGGGAGTAACCAAACCCCTTGATGAGCCTGGTGTTGTCAAGATCTGGTTAACCTCAGCAGCATGTCCAAGGTGAGATGAGCGTGTAAAAAATAGAATGAGCTACATGACAGGAGATTATATGTGCATAAGCCACAAGTGGCCACAGGTAATTTGTGTTCCATGGAGGTAAGCCACAATAAGGAAGAGGAGTGGAACAATGCAGGCCCAGGGAACAACAGTGCAGCCCTGAAGAGCTACCGAAGTGTGGCATAACAGTTTTGAACATTGCCAGGAGCTACTTACTATAGTGAGCCTCTCAGAGCCAGTTTTAAAATGAAACCCATATCCTGCCTGTAACCAACACCTGGACAAGCAATCCTGTCTCTCAAGTACATGTAAATTCAGAGTGAAAAAAAAAATGGAAATATTTAAGCTAAAATATAAATCTTGCTTCATACTTTAAATATAGTGACTTTCTGAAAGACTTGGTTTTGTGTTCAGAGGAAGACTTCCTGGCATGTTAATATTTTTTACTAGACACAGGAAATTTGAGTACCAAAGGTGACATTTTCAGAACACTTTCAACATATGGAAAACAAGGCTATAAAGGAACTTCTCTGTGGCTTAATTGTACCCAGTAGTTCTGTGAATACTCTGAATATAAAGATGCGTGCGCTCAAGTCCATAAGGTAAGACTATTCATCTTTTTGTTAATTGGCCTAACTGATTAATGAAAGAATATAGTTTGCAGCACAATATGTACTACTGTGAGCAAGTGGCAAAGCAGGACACCATCAAGCTCTTGAGCAGAGGAAGTAGAGAAAGTCAGAAGAAGGTGTGATTGCCTGCAGTAAGAGGTCTGTCTAGGCCAAGAGCAGCTTTATTTGACTAGGATGAGGTCAAGTCTTGTCACAAGAGTGGTACTGATTGATAAGGAAAAACCAAAGTTTTACCTCTTTCATCATCATCCTAGCCATCAGCACTACCATTTTCATCATAACACCTCCCTGTCTTCCTTCTGCTTCTTGCTGAGCCAAAGAAAGGAAAATTTGTTTAGAAGTCAGAGGAGCTGAAGCAGCAGAAAGGTGTGTAAAGGGCATGAAGAAAAGTCTATCAGACTTCACAGTATGTGAAGGAAAGTAATACATGAGCCTCTCCAAAGAGGTAAAATTAACTTGCAGCCCATAAGCAGAAATACTGTCCATTTTTCAGTATATAATGTATTTTGCATAACTGCGTATATTCATACTCTCTGCCTAAATATATGTTAGAGGGAAAAAAAGCAAGCTATTCTCTTCCATTATAATGTTATTTGGTGTTTTCTTCTGCATCAGCGAGAGGAGTTTCTTTTTTTCCTTTATGGTTTTACTTTCTCTCACTGAACCACATCCTCTCTTGTTTTCTGTGAAATTTTGGCAGATAAAGTTCTCTGACAAAACGTGTGTTTCTTTTTTTCTGGAATGCATTGTGCCTGTAACTCTCATGACCTCAATCCAGGAAAAGGATTTGTGTAAATGTCTTTTTCCATTGCTACTCTCTTTTAAGACTGAACTGTGATAGCAGAATGGAAAATATTAGAAATAGGGCTTCTCCAGCACCAGCAAAGCTGCAGCTTGTCCCAACACCTCTCCTTGAAACAGGATGAAGATTAAACCTAGACCACACCAAGAGGCTCCAGCACAATTCTTAATCCAGCAGTTCCCACATAGAGAGGTCTGTCCTACCTAAATTGCAGCTCAGGCCTGGGTGGTCCCAACCCCTTCCTTGGCAGCTGCCCCAGGGCCTAGGGCAGGCTGCTGCCTCTATGACATGGACCACAGTGGTGCCCACTCTCTTTTAGCCCAGGGGAGTCAGGGCAAGCACCTGCAGTGGGAAAGGCCCCGTGGCAGCCAGTGTGTGGCTACACTGCTATGCTGCCTCCTCCCACCCCACACTGGGCAGGCAGAGGTGACACAGTGGAAGGGGAGGCAACTATAGAACAGGGAAGACCTGACACTCATGGGCTCTTTTCCNTCTTTCCTTCTTTCCTTCTTTTAATGTTTGATTTAATACTGTTGTATTTCCTACAATGTGGGAGGGAGCTGCAGCCAAAAATAATGTTGCCAAACCAAGGGGATTGGCACACACTGCTTGGAGTCTGCAGCAAGAGGAGAGGCTTTAAATAGACTGAGCTCTGGCTACAAGCTGCTCCTGGAGGGCTGGCAGTCTCACCCCAGTGGGCAGAGACGTCAACTGAGGGTGCAGGATGAGCTGCACCTCTCTGTCCCTGTGCCTGTGGGGTGTTTTGCCCGCATCTGTGTTCAGCCTCCTCACCACCCCTAGCTCCCTGCTCACCCCAGGGCAGGGTGCTGGGCTGCGAAGGCTGGGAGTGCAACCCATCCCCTGGAAATAACTCTGCAGTTCCTAGAAATCTGTCATCAGTAAAGCTGTGGTGGTCTGGTGGCAGCACATGTGCATGGTGGGGAAGCCTCTGCTCCAAGTGTTACACGTGTGAAATGCCAAATGTGGTGAGAGCTAGCCCAGTGAGGAGGTATCGCAATGGCTTCACAACCCTGCTGCCTCAAAAGCTATGCAGAATTGCTATTTCATTAGACATTGATCACTGGTGAATCTTTCAAGATGGAGCAGAT
This sequence comes from Chaetops frenatus, assembly GCA_013400775.1. Taxonomy (NCBI): domain Eukaryota; kingdom Metazoa; phylum Chordata; class Aves; order Passeriformes; family Picathartidae; genus Chaetops; species Chaetops frenatus. The sequence goes on along the minus strand of VZTR01000464.1, from coordinate 38,365 downwards.
ACGTGGTTTCTGCTTCATCATCCTTTCTGTGAACCAAGAGTAATGCCCGTGAACAAACCTCACCACTGCTAATTAAAAAAAAAAAAACAACCTCAAAGCCTGGCAAGCCTGGTCAACTCTCCACCTTGGATGACAGTGCCATGGGGGCAGGGCGACAGGCTCCCTTTTGTAGCACTGCATGATAAAGCTGCTTCCTGCAGCTGTCGAAAATGTAGGAAGGCCAGGAAAAGAGCTTCTCTGAAGCCTACAGAGTTCATCAATGTAGGCAATATCGCATTTTTTGCTTTGCGCTTGTCCTAGTAAAAAAGCACGAACTCCTGCAAAGCTGCAGTGCTGAAGGCGTCTGTTTGCACCTTTCGATTGTCTCCTGCCTCTCAGCTCTTATTTCCTCAGCACCCTGTATTTCTGTCTCGCAGCAGCCGCCGATGACTTTGCTTTTCCGGGGGG
>VZTR01000460.1:66919-80638 GCA_013400775.1 Chaetops frenatus | reverse complement strand
GAAGCCTAGATTTTCATCATGTGGATTAAACTCAGGAAAAAAATTCAATTCAGCAGGCACTGAAGCCTCAGACCATGCTGGGTAAGCTGTCTGATCTTGTGGTGGGCTCTGTCTGGGTTCTGCAGTGAGCAACATCTATTGCGTTGACAATTTAATTAATTGACAATTGAAATTTTGGGAAGTCCTTTGGCAGTCCTGAGGGCTTTAGAGATTTCAACCGTCCCAGACTCTCCCTGCCCATTTCTCACACAAGGCCCATAGCTTTTGTTTGTTGGATCAGATACTGCCCCCCCAGTTTACTCTGTTTCAGATAACCCACCCCCAGTCCAAATCTCCCATCTTCTCAAGTTTAATGACTGAAGAGTAATTTGTTAGCACTCCTTGGTTTTGNTTCATATCCATCTGGCAGCGGGTCACTACTGGGATTTCCCAGAACTCAGTACTGAGGCCAGCCCTGTTTAAGATCTTTATCAAGGAACCAAACAACAGGTTCAAGTGCACCCTCAGCCAGTTTGCAAACAATACCTGGTTGGGTGGGAGTGGCAGTAAGGCTCTGCAGAAAGATCTGGACAGGCTGGATTGATGGGCTGAGGCCAGTTTTATGAGGTTCAACAAGGCCATGTGCCGAGTCCTGCACTTAGGCCACAACAACCCCAGGCAGCGTTACAGGCTGGGGCACAGTGACTGGAAAACTGCCCAGTGGAAAAGGACCTGGAGTGCTGGTCAACAGTGGCTGAACATGAGCCAGTGTGTGCCCATGTGGCCAGGAAAGCTAGTGGCACCTGGCTTGTATTAGGAATAGTATGGCCAGAAGGAGTAAGGAAGGGATTTGTCCCTCTGTACTCAGCGCTGGTGAGGCTGTGTCCAGTTCTGGGTCACTCACTACAAGAAGGACATTGAGGTCCTGGACTGTGTCCAGAGAAGGGCAGTGGAGCAGGGGAAGGGTCTGGAGCACAAGGCTTATGGAGAGTGGCTGAGGGAGCTGGGAGTATTTAGCCTGGAGGAGAGGAGGCTGGGACACACACACACACCCCATGTCACTCTCTACAACTACCTGTGCAGAGGTCAGAGCGAGGTGGGGATTGACCCCCTTTCTTCATTAACAAGTGATGGGACAAGAAGAAATGTCAGCAAGTTCTGCCCCAGTGGAGGTTTAAATTGGATCTTAGGAAAAAATTCTTCACCGAAGGTGTGGTCAAGCATTGGAGCAGGCTGCCCAGGGAAGTGGTGGAATCACCATCCCTAGAGGTATTTACAAGATATACAGATGTGGCATGGGACCTTAGGGACATGGTTTAATGGTGCACTTGGCAGGTGAACAGCTGAACTTGATTTTAGAGGTCTTTCCCATCATAAATGGTTGTACAGTTCTATACTGAGAAGCACCTGTATACTGAGTGTATTCATCAGTTTATTGACTGTCTATTTTGAAGAAACAGAGCTGCCTCTCCTGAGGTTTTCTTTCAGCCTTATCTCTTGGGTTTGCTTCAGTGGAATTAACTTGAAAGCCAATGGTGTTCTTGCTGGCAACAGACTGATCTCATAGCACAGTTCAATCTTGGGTTTTCCAGGCAGATATGAGCTTCTCTTCTTGTTCTCCAAGCTAGCTGGTTGTGAACTTGCTGAGAACCAAGGTGATGTGTAAAGGTTCTAAGCTGGAGCTAATGCACTTATTCTTAACAAAGTTCATTCATGTCTAGGTGGAGTGCAGACAAAGCATGTTCAAGTCCCCCTGGGAAAGCCACAACAACCCTTTAAAGACATCACTCTGGATAGTCTTTAATTATGAGGTATTTGAAAATGCTAGGAGCTTTGTACAAGAAGCAAAACTAAGAGAGTAATTGCCAAGAGAGTTTCAACATAAGAACATCTCACTGAAAATATTCTTCAGCATACATCAGCTTTCAACTTGTATAAAATAAAGTGCCAGAAACAAGAATGAAACCAGTATCTAACTTTTCTTTACTTGTGATATGGTGCAGCTGACTTGCTACTTCTTTTTAGTGCCATTTCAATGTCTGGATAATGGTTGAGCAAAGAAAGACTTAAAATGCAGACAGTGGGTGCTAGATGGAATGTTAATAGAGGAAGAAATGGATGCAGCTTCTCTTTCAAAATGATTACATGGCAGCGTTGCAAAGCAAAAAAGCAAAATTGCTTTTCTTGGAGAGGATGCAGAGTTTGATGGCTTTTCCAGTTTAATGGCAGACTTTCAAAGTATTAAAAGTAATGAGGTACAGCTTTGCATTAAAGAGGCAGCATGAACTGTTTGTCATGTGTCTGTCATGCATACTAACTCCCATGGAGGTGGTGTTGTCTCTAAATTTGGCAAATAAGTTTTGCCAAACTCAGAGTTGTCTTTGGTTTGAGAACTTATTTTTGTCTTTATTGCTATTGATGTCCTCTAAGGAAGAACTGAAAGGAAGATGAAAAAGGGGAAGAGAGCATTTTGTATAAGTACCTAGTCTCTTTTTACAGTAGTGGTAGTTTGTGGCAGTGCCAGTGTGTTTGTCCGGAGTCTCAACAGCACAGATGCTCCAGCTGCTTGGTTTATGTGTAGTATGCTGTGTTTAAGGCTTCCTTTAACTCAATGACTGTGTAGCAATGATAGGACAGAGACATAGAAAAATGTAAACTTTTGGGAAAGCTCAAAGCTTGAAAGTGCATCACATCATTTCCAGGACACAGCCTTGCCTGGAAGGAAGCAAGAGCACCTTCAGTCATTCTTTGCACTTGATAGAGGTGAAAAAGGGTGGAGGGGGATGTTTCTTTGCCGTAGCAGGACCAGAAAGCACATACAGGCAATGTGTGACAAGGCAATCTTGGATTCAGTTTCAGTCTTTCTTCTTTTTAACTGTTTTTAGAGTATGGTGGTAAGCAGAAACTGCTCCATTATTTTGCCCAGAACTTCTTTGCACCACTGCTGCCTGTGGCCTACGAAGACAAAGGGATGCTGCACATTTATGGTGTCTCAGATCTTCATGTGGACCATAAGCTGACTTTGAGGGTAAGTGACACCTCCCTCACCACTCTTGTGTGCCTCCTGCGAAAATGTGAGAAGCTGAAACGAGCATGCCTTTGTACAGACAAGCTTCAGTAAAGCCATGCTCAAACAGCATGAGGTGCAACTGTAGTGTTTAATCTTAGGGGCAACACTATCCTTTATTATAGTAGTGTGTAGTGCTTCACAGAAGAAGGAATTGCTTTGCTCATAGCCCGTAGGTATAAGGCCAAAATTAACTATTCTGTTGAAACCTTAAAAGGATTGATGGTTAAATAGAACAAAGTGGGAAAAATGGTACCTCACTACTTAACAAAACTGTTCCCTGGGTGTTAGAACTAGATTAACTGATTAAGTAGGGGGGACAAAAGGGATCGTACCATTGCTTATCAGTACTCAAACTATCCTGCTTTGGGAAAAAGGACTGGATTGTTTTTTGAAATATTAACAGCACATCTTTAATTGGAAGGTCACCGATGCATGATCATTTTACAATTGATGCCTTTAATGTTTTCTGATAATGGTGTAGAAACTAATAGAATATTTAGGGCAGTATTTGGGCTGCTGAATTTTCTTGTAGACAGTCTTCCTTTTCAGCTTGTTATATTTTGTTGCTGTAAATCGTATGGCAACCAGGTCCCAGATGAATTTAGGGACTGGTTTTCACTACGAGGTACAGCTCCTGACATGAAGTGTGTCCCATGAGAAAATGAGAAAACGCTGTGAAGGATGGAAAAACAGACCTTGAGACCTGGAATGACTCACTAGTCACTACTAGTTCCAAAACAGTCATTTTTATGAATGCTCCTAGATCACTGCTCTGTCTGGTGGACTTCCATGAATTTTTAGATTTATAAGGTTGCTTATATGGAGTAATATATGTTACAGAAAATGGTTTCAATTTCTGGATAGACAGTTCTTGGAGTAGGACTGCACTTAATGAAATTGTTCATTTCTGAGTTATTCTAACAGACATAAATTCACATTTTCTGATAACATCAGAGAGGTGTTGGCAGTAGGATAGTTCTGATGAATACTGCATATTGCACTTCAAGAAAATTTGGAACTTAGCTCTTGAAAGGAGTTAACATCTATTCCTGATTACACACTCCTGTTAAGGCAAAAAAATAACTGAAAATTTAATGAAATACAATGTTGTAATTCTCATTAAGTGTTTAATTACCAAGTTATGCCTTTTTTTTAAGGGTATGTTCATAATGCATGGATAATGTCTGGGAATTTATTTTGCTGTATTAATATAATATTCATAATCCCTTTTAAGATGGATGGAGCTTGCTTCTGTTTAAGGGTGATTATGCAGAAGCTCTAGGATACCCAGTTGGGTTACATCAGATAACACTGAGCAATCTCAAGAAAATCCTTTGTTCAACTTTTTTTAATCAAGGAAGGGAGGAAAAGAGTCAACAAATTAGTCACTCAATAATTCCATTTCCCAGCACTCCCTTGGCAGGAATTGGCAATCTCTTCCTCTCAAAGAGCTTGGAGAAAAGAAAAAAAAATCTTGCAGATCAAGAGTAGCTCCAGACTGTTTGAAACTGACGTCTTGTTAGGCTTTTAAAACTATCTAATTTTTGTGCCATATCTATTATTTAAATCTTAGTGTAGCTTCTTGCTAGGTGGAAATCAGTTGGTGCTGTCAGAAAAACATCTGTTGTAATGAGCAATCTGAAATCTAGGATGCTCCATTGTTTTCACAGATGTAGCCTTTCTTCTAAGCTTTGTGCTCTCTCAATGTGTTTGATAGGTCGTTGTGCATTCCTGGAGTTCTTTGGAGCCCATATGCACCTTTGCCAAAGAAGGTGTGACTGTTAAAGCACAAAGTGCTGTCCCCATCTACAAGGAGTTCATCAGTGACCTTCTGGAAAGATGTGGAAATTGTACCAGGAAAAGCTGTGTTATTACTTTCTGTCTCATGGGAGAAGATGGGCTCCAGAGTCCTACGAACCATTACTTCCTTTCATCACTAAAGGATGCTGTGGGATTAGAGAAGACCCAGCTTAGTGTAAACAACAATCATGCTAAATTACTGCATTTGGTTTTGCTAATCTTACTGTTTTGAGTTGTTTGCTGGCTATGCACTGTCTGATTCTACTGAATGTTCTTTCTCCTTAGTTGTTGCTATTCTGGCTTCCATGTTGAGTTCAAAATCAGATTTTTTTCTTGTGTCACTATATGTATATCTAAATAAGATGGATGGGGTTTGTTTGTTTGTGTGTATGTTTCTGTCTGGGCTTTGTTTTGTTTTAAATAATGAAGTCTCCCTTTCATGTGTTTAGACTGTCTTTCAACTTGCAGCATTGCTCCTTTCTTTCTTTTTGTCCCCAGACAGCAAATAGCATCATGATGAGTGTTCTGGCTTGCAGACAGCCCTGTCTGTATGTTAGTATTAGGTGATCCTAGTTCAGTTGAGTGTGGAGTGCATTACTGTCAGCAGTATTTCCTCTGGAATTGCTTATGCTCTCAGATCAGTGTAACATTGCTAATGTGCAGTGTTGCATGCTCCTTTCCTCCTCCTCAAATCCCTGCCCTCCAGTAAGGCTTCTGATTTGCATAATAGTGATTATTTCTTAATAGCTGGCAAGTGTGTCAGTCTCCTAAACAGGCACAAAAAGCGTCAGAGTTGTATAACACTGTCATTTAGTCAATTTGCTGCTTTTTCCTAGATTTCTTCTGCCCCTGGCAAGCTTGCTGTATATATAGAGAACATGCATGCCCCGTGTGTGTGTGTGCACACATTTTGTTAAGCCTCACTTCTTAGCATGTACATCTTATTGGAAAATTCTTAATCATCAGATGGGCAGGATGGGGACCTTTGTGTTCTCACATTTGGCTTTCAAACTGCAGCTTTGCTCTTTAGTGCTAAACTAAACAAGGGGGGGACTAGAGGTCTAATATCTTTGAATCTGGACCAGCATAATTGCTTTACAAAAAGCAAATGGGCCAGATTTTCCCTTCTTATCTCTTTCATGGCAGCACCGCCTGCCTCCTGAGTATACAAAGAAAAGAGATCAGCTTGTTTTAATTTTTTTTTCATCTGGTGGTACAATCTGGAGTCTGAGTCATGCTGTGGGGGGATTTTTTGTTTGTTTTGTATTGGTTCTTTGGTTTGTGGATGATATGATCAATAAGAAAAGTTCTGCAAATGGAGCATTATTGAAAAATTTAATTTATCTTGTAACTGTGTTGTCTTTGCTATACTAACTAATAAGGATAGCTAGCAAGGATAAATGCAAAGTGGTCATTTTAAGAAATGAACTGTGATTAAAAAAAATGACTGTTTTGCAAAAGGCTGGTATGGCTATACTTAGTTACTAATAAACTAACTTGACTTTCAAATACATTGCTAATCCTAGAGCTACTGTTCGTAGCATCACTTTTAAAAAGCATCAAGGCATTAGTATTTCTTCAGGAAACAAAATGTGTAGAGGATGTGTGTTTTTTCTAAAAAATGAATAGCGTTGCTTTTCTTGCAACTGGAACATGATGTCTGCACTGACTGTAATTTGTCCTCTTTTTATAGATGGTTAATTGGTATTTGAAAGTTATGTATCATCATTTTTCATTATGGTGAATGGGGAGTGCTGCATTAAAATGCATCCTGGTCAGGATTTTAAGTCTCTCTGAGATTTAAGTACTGATAGAACGTAATATCAAACATTATAACTTGACCTTATATTTTACAATTATTTTTTTATATTTTACTAAATGAAGTATAAGGGCTTCACTGCCATAATGCCTTAAGATGAGATGACTTTCTTTCTTACTGGGATTTTTACCATCTTTTGTTTCTGTGTATTTCTATTATGTATGCAATTGAAAGGCAAGCTCTTTTAGTAGATGTGAATTGGTAAATTGAGTGAAGTGTTGGTGAAAGGACAAATCTCTTTCACTGCAGTAAGTACAGGATACCAGTACTATGTAGAAGTTAGATTACCATTTATTCAGTTATTCTCATAAAAAGATGGCAAAATGATAATACTACTTGGCATTTTTGCACAATCTGTAGTATTCTCTAGGAAGGCCCTAGTAATATTTACAGTTTTTGCACGATTCTTACATATGAAGAATATGAATTTTGATCAAGCGTAGTTGTTCAGCCTGTTTTATTGACATGCAGGTCTTTCCCAGTTTGGGTGTAACTGGGGTTTTCTTTAACATGTATTTTTTTAATAATACGAGCTTTAAATTTCTTTTTCAGGTCTCTGTATCCCAACAAGATGACATTTATATATTTGTTCTTCAGACCACTGCAATTGCTCCTTTTGTTACTCTGGATGTAGGGAGTATAAAAGGCAGATTTAGTGATAATGGTTTCCTCATGACTGAAAAGAAGAAAATGATTGTGTTTTATCCTTCGGAACCTACCAGTGCTGAAGAACTAGAAAGTTCACTAATCTTGACCTCTCTGCTGGACATTGTCTGAGAATACTTCATTTCCTTCTAGATAAAGAGTGAAACAGGAGGAGAAAAAAAAATTAGAAGAATTTGACTGAAGTTGAAGTGACATACACTTTGAGCTGGCTGAAGAACATGCTATCTGTTCCTGTCATGTGAATTTTAACTGCTGTTTCAATATAAAGATACCAAAAGCAAAGCTTACATATAATATATGTGGTGTATTGAAAGCATATCCATATTTTTTTCTAGTTTCACTATGCTGTAAGTGGAAATTCATTTTAGGGTAACAGCAAGGTATGCTGGGGGCAAGGGAGAAGACAGGGAGTGAAGCTGTGACTACCTCCAGTAGGCCACTGAGCCACTGTGGGCAGGTTGCTGAACATAGGGCTTGTCTGTCAGATGCGGTTTGAAATGTAGCTGGGATCTTGCTGGGGCTCCACAAGGATCCTCTCTCCACCCAAGCAAATATTAATTTTCTGGCAAAGCAGAATCAGCACCACAATAGGTGGAGTTTGATCAAGTTCTGCCACGGATGTCCATCGGTGTTATAAAAGCAGCATGTGGGTGATACTTTCCAGTGGTGTGGGGTGTCTGGAGCAAATGTGGGGGCAGCAGCTGTGTGTTCCATTGGAGAACTCAGACTGGGGGTTGATTTCTTGCAGTGATCACAGTTTTAATGGGCAGAGAGATGAGTAGGTTGACTGATCCTCTGGTGTTAACCAAAATTGACGTACTCCTGAGCAAGAGGAAGAACTTAAAGATGAAGAGGAAATGATAAATGCAAGTTTCTTACAAATGCTTTATTGGGTCACCAAAACAACTAACTGCAGTTGCATCCGATTCAAAACTAGTCCTAGTTATAAGAAGACATGAAAACAATCAAAATATGCATGTATATGTGCCAATGTTTATAGATTTTGTAAAACAGATAGGGAAAATGACAGTCTTGAGTAAAAGTTAACAAATGCAGACATTGACAAAGGAAATTAAAAGTTATTCTGAGAGGCATCACAGGCCAACAATACCAGAAAAATTCTTTAGTTTTTTGGTGTCCTGGAATCAAAGAAACAATAAAGTCAATATGAGGTAAGAATGAAAAAATGTGGAGAAAATATGACTAATATATACTGCTGCATTGTATCAGGAAAAGGGCAAGTTTGTTGATGTCTTTATCTTACATTAATGGAGAGATGTCTCTTCCAGCAGCATCTAGATAGAATTTCAAAATGGCACGTAATAGTGTTAAATAAATAAAACTTTGGAGCAATGACTTATTTAAAGACAATCAAGAGGCCTATCTGGAGTTCCGTGATAATTGTTCATCTCAGCATATGAGTGAAGTTTGAGATGTGTAGAAAAGAGCTTTTGGATTGCTAGAAGCAAAACTCATGAATTTGAGTAACTGTGACCTTGTCTAGCCTGTCACCATTTTTAGGCAAAATCATGAAAAAAATAATGTGGTACATGATTATTAAGTGAAGTGACTATGCATCTAAAGTCTACCAGCACAGTTATTCAGAACAGCATTCTATTATTTTTTTCTTCGCTGTTGCTTTCTGCAATTACCAGATTGACACAGCAAAGTTTGGGCAATTTTTCTAATAATTGCTGTTTTTGAAGGTCAGAAGCTCCCTAAGGAGGAGGTCCATTCTTTCTCACTGGAAAGCTTTAATTCAGTGCTAGGTGCCCTTACGAAAGATTAGCAATTGCTTAAGCCAAATGCTTGAACTCAAAACAGAATTTAAAGGGGAAGGTTAACTTCCATTATTGTGTTAATATCCTTGGTATGTTCTTTTGGTTTCCTGGTGTTGTAGCAGGTGTGTATTTATAGAAGCTGTTCCCTTGCCATGCAGCAGTAGCTGTAGTGTGTGCTTTGGTTAACCATTTCCCCTTGGTACTTTCGCAGTGGCGTCCTGTGCTATACTTGGTTACATTGTTCTGCCCTTGTCTCAGATCAGGGCAGAGATAGGAAGGCAGCACTCATACCCTCCACTCCTATCGACACATCCATCTTGCCAGCTGAGTGTTGATGCAGCTCCAGCAGCACCTGTATTGCCAGTTTTGTCTGATAGGGGTTTGGCAGCAGGAGCGTTGGGAGGAGCATTTAGTAAGTGTCATGGTGCTTGTCCTCTGTGTCATTACATTATTGGTGGCAGCAGTAGAGGGAACTTGCCTCATCAGTGATCTTTCAGGGTGCTGTCTTGCAGTGTCTTGTGTAAGGACCAGGGAGTTTGCTTGTGCTGGTGGCCTTAGTTTGCTCCCCGGCCCCTCTGGGCTGTTCTCCACTGATGGCAAAAGCAGCAGGCAGAGTGCCTCACAGCCACGACAAATGCCCTTCCAGAACAGAACTTGAGAGTAGGTTTGGGAAGAACACTGTTTGGTGTTGGCTCATCTGTTGTCCTAAAACCGTTCTCTGGCTGAGATTTGGCTCTGAATCCATTCTGGGCTTGCAGAGCCCATTCTGTGCTTTAGAGGGTACCTGTTTGTTTGCACTTTCTGCCACACAAGGAAGACTTATTTGCTCCAGTTTACTGGAGCATGTCCTTGGAAGCTTTTTCAAGTTCTGCATCTTCTCCAGAAAAGAAGCATGCAAATGTATATAAAAGTTCCTCTCTAAGTAAGTGTTCAGAGATCTCTGTCAGTCTTTCTTGTTTCCTGTTGTTTGTGTACCTTGTGGCCTGGACAAATTTTCTGCCTTAGAGACACATCTTTCTTCAGTACTTTTACTTCTGTTAGTTCCCTTTTGCTTTTGGAGCTATGTAGCAGAGACCATTTCAGTGACTTGAAGCAGTGTCAGGAACAGAGAAGTGGGCCAATGAGTTTCCTGTTTTCAGTACAGGAGAGCTGGGTTTTGAAGCTTACAAGCCAGGCTTTATATTGTCTGAATCACTGTTTTCTTTCTTATCCACTTAGGGAACCAGGAACTCATGATTTCAAATTTTTAGGACAGGTTTCAGTCCAAGAGTTATGTTTACATAACTTTGCATTCCAGTCACATGTTACAAGGTAGGAAAATGAAAGCCCCAATTTAGTTTAATTAGTGTGGAAACCCAAAACTTAAATGAAAAAAGGCTATCGCTCTAAGAATTAGAGTCAGCCAGTAGAGACCTGTAAGTACCTGAGCTAGTGCCCTTCTGCATTGTGCATATGGCAAGGGTGACTGTATGGCTGAAAAATCCCATAGCAGTTAGGTTTATATGAGGCTGTGGGAAAGCTATGCAGCTTTGGAAAAACATACTCTGGCCTGGCTCTAAGTGGAACATCAGGCTGCTTCATAATGCTGAGTGGGGAAAATCAACTGCCTGGTGATTAACCTGTGTTGTCTTCTGCTGTAACTGTAGGAGTCTTTAGAAGCCAGCAAACGTTTGGACTGTGCCTTTGGCTGTTACTCTAGAAGTGCTCTATTTCAAGACATGATCATCCAGAAATGCCAGAAGCTGTGGATGGTGGGTGAGTATTGACTGCTGCACCGAGCTAACAAATGGGCACCGCCATTCCGGTCACTTTACTTGGGGGAAGCAAGGCGAGTGGCTCTTTTTTCTTAAATGCATGAAAAAAAGCATTCTACTTTCCCAGGCAAGGGAGAAAAGACAGTTCATACACCACTACATGTAGGTAAGATTCTTATCCTTCCTGCAGTCCACAGAATCTCAGAATGCTGCCTAGAACTTCCCACTACCAGTGATTTCCAAGTTTGTAAATGCATCCCAAGATGATGCCAGAAAACTTACAGCTATGGCAGCTAATCGAAAATCAAGGACAGTTTAACTTTCTGAATAATTCATTTTACATCAAATGTAGAGACGATATGTAGGGATCTGTTGTCACAACTTTTGCTGCATTCCACTAGTTTCTGATGTTTATTACTGCAGTACAGTAGCAGAATAGCAGAGTGAGCTCTATTCCACTGCAAGTGCAGATTAATTTTGAAGGTTTCTCTCTATAAGTCAGGTGTAGATAGAAGTTGTCATGCTGATTCCTGGATTCTTGCAGGACTCTTTGTTACTTTATTCCATCACACCCGTGAGATAGGAATGGCACTTCTGTCTTGGCAAGGAAGTGTAAGGATAAATCTCTGTGTGAGGTGAGCAGATCTGATTGTGAGGTCCATGAACATATCTACTTTAAATGTTTAAGACTTGGTATTGCTTACACTTTCTCTTCTTAAGCCTACTTCCTCTGTATGTTACCTTCACCCTCACACCTGTGAGGAGTCTGACCTCCTCCCAGGTGCCATCAGTGCAAGAATCAGTGTCCTGTGCAGGATGACCACTACTAAGTTAAAAAGTCAAGGAAAAAGAGTGCAGTTGTGTGTTTTAGCATTTTCTTCTAATCGAGCTGCTTGCAGTAAACAGGTTTGCTCTGCCAAATGGAACTGCACAAGACACAAATGGCTCCTAGTAGATGTCTTGCCACTTTCTGTAGTGTGTCCTACATTTCTTGGTGTATTCTAACACACTGTGCAGCTTGCCTGCAACAACTACTTAAGATGCAGAAGGTTAATGCAGGTAGGAAAAGTTGTCCTGTTATGTGACTCAGCTGTAAAAATTTAATATTTTTCTATCTCTAAACAAAGGAAAAAACCTAAAAGGACTAAAGGTTTTTTTTATTAAATACACTGAAACAGAGAAGCTGCCAGACTGCCATTTAAAGCACTTCAAATACACAGGGCCTAGGGGATCTGCTGTGCATGATCACTAACCTGATAAACAGCTACTATGCAACATCTGGTCATGAAGTGCTTTAAGGAAATACAGATCCAGGTGTCTTCTGGTGGTTTAAAAGCAGAGCTGGTCAGAACTAAAGCTAAAAGATGTGAATAACATCCAGGGTGCCCTGGTTCCCTACAGGATTGTAGAAACCTCAGTAAAAAACTCTGCCAGCCCCCTGAGCTGTGCTGGAAATTCTGTGGAAGCAGAAGGTATGTTTTACTTGGACAGCAGCTCTGCTAGGGCTCAAAAAGCCCCTCCACTCCTGGAATACTAGAACCTTTGCCTGTTTCTATTACAGCAGGAATACAAAGAGAAGTACATTGATTGAACAAAAATCTATATGCCTTAGACACTGCCTAGATGTAGGTGTAGGTTATACATACAAGAACCGAAAGAAAGAATGGCATTTTTACTGTTAGTCATCTTCTCTGGAAGTAATTAATGTTCTCAGTAATACAGCTGGCTGTGAAATTAGTTCACAAGTTTTTTTCATTACTCATGGTTAAATATATTACAGCAACAAATGCTCTAAACATAACCATTCTCAAGGTTTATCTTGATTCATCTTCTCAGGAGCAGTACCAAGGTTACTGAAGACTGAGCTGAGCCAAGAACCACCCTGTCAATGCTCCATCTTTGTACCACAAAAACTGACTACAGGTGAGCGACAATTGTACAGTGCCCCTCTTGGCTTTTTCATAGTGAGCTCTGATGCCTGTTCTCTTTAGTTGGGCCAACATCAGTAACAGGACACTCACCATCTCAGAATTGATGTCAGACAAGAAGAAACACTGCTCATGAGCACAGTTTACTACAGGAGATTCTAGATAGCCCAAAGGAGAACTGTCTTATCAGAGATTTTCTGAGACACTAAATAGTTGGTTTCAGTGTAAATGAGTCTCTGCTGCCATAATGATGAGAACTAAAACACGGCAGAGGCTTTAATCCCAAAGCACAGCTGCTCAGCAGTAACTGTTAGTCCTGCTCTCCCTCTCCCACCACAAAAGATGCTTTAAGACAGGTGGCTGGTAACCCTTTGTTTATTTTAGTGCTTGGAAATCAGCATGATCTTGTATCAATGCCTAAAACTGAGATGCTAAATCTTCAGTAACTGTTCTTGAAAGGTAATGTAAAAATCATGGCAGGCACAGACAGGAGAATTAATTTTGGGGTTTTATTATAAAAGTAAAATAAAAATAAGCATTTAAAAAGCACGCTGTTTCAAAAAGGAACAGATACAAAAAACTATTTACAAATAGGAAAATGCCAAACTTGAAAAAAGTGTTGAATAAGAGGCACCAAAGTTTAAATACATTATTTGAAATATACAAGATTCATTTAAGATTCTCTTTTTTTTCCTCTGAGTTGTCACTGTTGTAGTTGAAGTAATGATTTTTCTTTGCCAGCCATTTTATGAGCTGTTTTCATACAACTGTGCTGCAAAAATTACAAAGAGAGCAGCTAGAGACTGTATCCACTGATTGCTCTCTGTGGTTTACCTCTTTAGTAAGATTGTAATTATGCATTAACAATTTCTTTTTCATCTGTAGAAGAAAATCCTCCCTGTTGTGGTTTAAAGGACAACAA
>VZTR01000460.1:15374-55792 GCA_013400775.1 Chaetops frenatus | reverse complement strand
AGGACCTCATCTAGTTCCACCCCAGTCCTGCTATGGGCAGGGACACCTTCCACCAGAGCAAGCTGCTCAAAGCCCCATCCATCTTGGCCTTGAATCTACTTTCAGGAACAGGACATCCACAGCTTCTCTGGGCAACCCATTCCAGTGTCTCTCCATCCTCACAGTGAGGCATTTCTGTCTTATATCTAATCTAAACCCACCCTCTGGCAGTTTAAAGTCACTCTCCCATGTCCTATCCCTACATGTCCTAGTAAACACCTCTCTCCAGCTTTCCTGTAGGCCCCCTTTAGGTACTGGAAAGTTCTGTAAGGTCTCCCTGAAGCCTTTTCTTCTCCAGGCTGAACAGTCCCAGCTCTCCCAGCCTGTCTGCAGAGGAGAGCATCTTTATGGCCTCTGGCCCTGCTTCAACAAGCCCATGTCCTTCTTATTTATGTTGGGGGCCCCAGATCCTAAGGAAGTACTCCAGGTGGAGGTTCAGGATGAAATAATTAGTGTTAATAAATATGTTATAAATAAATAAATAAATGCGCATAAATTGGAACTTGGCAAGTCAAAACCATGCAATAAAAAAAAAATCAGGTTACAAGGTGGAACAGAAAGCAAGAACTACAGCTCACCTAGAGCATCTCTTTGCCTCAGGAGAATAGCTTTAAAAAGAAAATCTACATCTTTGTACTAAACAACTAGGTACCCCACACTAGCCCTATCTGCTACTGAATGTTTCTAGACTATGGTCTGAGGAATAACCGGTATGTTTTAGGATCATCTTCCTTTAAGGTCATGGTGACCTGACACCTCAAGAATACCTGCACCAGAAAAATAATAAAAAAGGCTTTTCTTTACAAACCAATCAGCCAACCAAAAAATCCTCTCTGTGTGAGGAACTGAACACAGTTGTTTGAATCCATAATGACAATTTTAGGTCAGACATTTTACAAGCTATTAGAGCAGGAGTACTAAATTCAAGTCCCCTGTGCACTGAAAAATGGGAGAACTATCTCTTTGTGGTTATTTTACAGGCTCTAATTCTGTGTGGTCACAAAGTACCAGATATGAAACTCAATAATAGTCTGGAAACAATTTTTAAGGGGATTTCATTCACCACACAGGAGGAAACATTTTCTTCTGGGGGGATTTTTTTAACAAACCAATGGTGGCATAAGGAACAGGACAAACACAGTGCCTGAAGTTCTGTGAGACTGAAGAGAATAGAGCATCTTTAAAATTCAAATCTATACTGTGTCATGTGACCATTACCAATCTCAGTTCTGTATAACCAGAAAACTGACATACCTGTGTTCTCTCATCTGTGCCTGCAGGCATATAAAAACCAAGGACAGCATATGCAAAATGGGCATATTTTCAAGGTCTGTATCTACCTGTGCAGCAACATGGTGTTGGCAGGAATTGTGGTGTGTTTGTCTTAGTAGGGAAGTGTAAAATACAATCTTTTCATACCTTCACCATTGGAGAGGTTGACCATCGCAGATACCTTCTCATGCTTGAGGAGTAGACTCAAAATCTTGTCATCTCCTTCAGTAGCAGCTAAATGTAAGACAGAATTGCCATGGCGATCCAGAAGGCTGACATCTGCTCCAGCCTTCAGCATGTCTTCCACCACCTTTGCCTGCTTCGTGATTACTGCCAGGTGCAGGGGGGTCTGCAAGTGACAGAAGCAAGCCATGAGAAGATAAGCAATAGCCATGTCACTTGTACAGAAATCTCTGCAAACTATAAAAGCTCTTAGCGTGAGAAGATGTTACACCGCTCCAAAGCCAACAAACTGGAAGTTTGCATATATGTACATTCTTTTCTACTGAATACTACAAATAGGGTTTCTACTTACTGGAAATAAAAGCTGCCTTGCTAATGTCAGCAGTTGAACTTTGGGAAGAACAAAGATGTTGCCTACTCTATAAGCCAGGGCACTGACCTGGCTATTTGAGCATTGCAGTGCAAGGGACTTGGGAAATGAGATAATCCCTGTGCCCCCTACACACTGTAACCCTGCTTCCAGCTGCCCCATTGCCAAGTTTATGCCACCATGGGAGCACACGTGCTTCCCAGGCCCTGCTCAGATCCTTTAGCACTTAACCATGCTCTCATTTTGCTCCTGAATTAGAGATTTGCAGCTATGGGCATAGGAGTTCCCTATCCCTCAAAATGGCTGCACAGAAAAGAAGAAAATCCTGCAGTTCTGTGCTCTTGTCAAACTGCAGAACAACTGTGCATTTATGCTGTGTGTGTTGAACCAGCTGATTCCATTTGCACATTGCCCAGTCTTGTGCACCTGCAGCACTGAGCAGCTCTCAGGCTGAGAGGTTTTGAGACCTTCCAAAGGTTGGCTGCATACTGCATTCCTGTCAGTTCTGAGCAGCATCACACTCAACATACCCACACATGCATGTATTTAAACAGTAAGCATTCTAGTGAGGTCTGGGAAATTGTATTTTCAGTATTAAAATAATTTTAAAATTGAGTCAGATTCCATCTCTGGATCATTATATTAACAGAGGACTTTAAAAAAAAGAGGACTAATTCCAGCTCTGCACAATAAATTTGTGTTTGTCAATAGATCTGCCAACAAATCTGCAATTAATTACTGCATCTGTAAGGTATATGTCAGCTTTCAAAATATCTGTATAAAGGAAAATTCTAGCCCAAGCCTACATTCTCTTCCATCAATGGCTTAAGGTTTAATTTGAAGGTAGGAAGAGATGTAGAGGTTGTGGTAGTGAGAGATTTATTTCCTGTGTGGAGCTCAGCTTTCCTTTCTGTTTCTGTTGAACACAGGGTACAGAATTCAATGCAGAATCTTCGGCTTTCTTTCACAGCCTCCACATTTCAGACTTGCTTTATATGAACATAAAAATGTGAAGGAAAACAAAGAAGTCAAAATAAACCTTCTGTGAATTCTGTGAACAGAATTAACTCTTGCCTTTATTGTTCACAGCAAAACAAATGACACATGTATCAAATACAGCTCAATGGTGTGCACAACCTCTTTAAAAGAGATTCTTTTCTGGGCAGGTTCCCACAGCTCTTTTGAAGTTTGAGTTACAATACAAACAGTCCAGAATAAAGTTGAGGAGACAGAATTGTACCTGGCAGTTCTTTTCCTCCTAGATAAAAGACAAGGGGATGGGCTTTTCTCAGTTACTGTAGAAAAAAAAGGAAAATCTTGGTGCTCACATGATGGGCACAAATACAATCTGGGTTGTAGGAAGGACATAGGTTATTATGGCTTCTAAGTGTGCCTACAGATAAATGCCTACAGATAACTGATGATGCAGGAACTGACTCATGATCATAACCATGTCAGAAAGGTCAGAAGAGCCCAGAGTTGGCATGCTGTAATCCATGCCTCTGGTTTAGTAACAGAGAAGCCAAATACTGAAGCCATGAACTGAAGAATTTACTCTTTTTGGCCTGTTCCACAGTTAACCCATGGAGACGCTTCTGTTAACATCAAGAAGAGTTATAAACCTGTGAAAACATGCTCTCTTTCCTCCACCACCTTCCAATATATCCTTGCTTCTAAACTTGTTTGCATCAGTCTGATCTCTTCCCACAGACAAGTTGTGCAATTTCTTTTTTACTGGCTGAACAATCAGCAACACTTATATCCCCACAAGTACACACCTGATAGAGGTCGTTTCTCATGTTAATAATGTCACTGTAATTAAAATCGGGCACCACTTCCAAGAGGTTTTTCACCAGCTCAGTATGAAGGTGGATAATTGCTAAATGAAGGACACTGAAACAAACAAAAAATAGATTAACAAATTCACACCGTTTTCAAATTTATTACAAAGATTTCAAGGCTTTGCTGTAGATGTGACTGCATTCTGATATAAACACTCAACTATTAGAGGTAATGATTCTAGCGCTATGTACCAACACCTAAAATTAAACCCAGCATTAAGAAAAGCAGGTCATAAGGTAACTGCTTAACCTTCAATCATAAAAGCAAACTAAGGATGGCTTTTGCTGGCCCTCAGCATTACTCTACTACTAAGCTAATATACAAAATGTGTAGCACAAAACAATTGTTTCAGAAATCCTCAGATTCTCTGCTGGATTGCTTTTTTTTAATGTTTTGAATTATGCAGCAGATGAACACTGTCAAGACCTTCCTGCAGAATTTCCACAGGCCTCTCTGCCACCAAAGCAGATTTTCCCTTGGGGGTTTCCCCAGATCTGTGAGTTTTTCTTTATTTTGTTTTCAAACAGAAAAATGACTAAGGACTCAGGCCCAGTGACTAACTACCACAGGATCTACGGCAGTGGCCAGAGGCATCATGCCAAAAAACCACCTGTTTTGAGACATGAGTGACTGCATAGCAAAACATGTCACTTCTACTGGGTTAATGCAATGGCCCTTCCTGGGCTTTTCTCCAAAGGCAGGTCCCTCACCACCAGCCTGAGTGGCTGGACGTGCAACCTGGCACCAGGAAAAAAAGCAGGTTGTGAATCCCATCACTCCTGAACTCTATTTGCCTTGCTACCTTAGGACTTCATTTGAAAATCACACCTTTTGTTTTGAAACATCCTGCCAAGATCTTCCTTGGCAGATGCTGGGCAACTCCTAGACTAATCTCTTTAGCAAGTTGCTGCTGACACAAAACAAACACGGGACATGTGGTGTGTCTGTTATGCCACTCCAGAAGTACCTGAATCATCTCAGATCCACAGTTTTGTCAGAAAAATGAAAAGAAGTTCCATGCCATTCAGGGCAAGGAGTCGTCTTGAAATTGAGACAGAGAGCAGTCAAAACCAGAAGATACTTTTAAAAAGAGAAAAAGCTAATTTACAAACCAAACTAATACTTACAAGGGGATTTTTTTATTGATTCTATACACTGCCATTTAAAGTATCATGACACCTTCCCTCCTTCAGCTCTCCTGTGCTGTTCAAACAGTTCCACCATTACTGGAAAAGAGCTGTTCCTCTGCTCTGACAGATGCTTCTTATTATGCTGACACTTCATTTCCAAATCTCACTTCAGAAACACGTTTGTTGTTTTGTTGTTCTACCACTTTTAGTTCTCTTTTCAGCAGCAAGTATTTTAATTTGAACCAACCATTATTTGTGATGCTGCTGACTAAACCATGAAAGGTCAGTTCCATTTCTTAAACACTCCTACATGAAAAAGAGCATTTGAGCACCACTGTAGAGCCATCAGATATCTACAGAGCAGTGGTACTGGTATAAATACAGTCACAGCCAGTGTTACTTGAGTGTCCACTTTAAATATACACTAATCACAGGTTGCTGGGTTCTGTCTCAAAGCCATAAATTGTTGACAGCAATGTTTTTTGAAAGGCTTAAGCAAAAGCTTTCTAGTTGCCATATAATTTTAATGATTAAAGTGAAAATCAGGGCAATTTATTAATTAATTTTGACCTTTTTTTCTCCCCCAAGAGAGCTGGAAGACAATCACCAAAACTTTGCTTTGTTAAAAAGTTGTGAAGTAATATAGATGTATGACATGCTCACAGAATAAATCCATCTCAGGAGAAAGGGAGCATGAACTTGAGCCTCACATACTTGCAGGTACTTCTTGATTCAGCAAGAAAACAACTATTTATCATCATTCTAAAAAGTATTTTAACTTAGTTAAAATGCCCTGCAAGTCCAAATCCGAGGAGCACCTTTTTGATATTTAAATGCAGGTCCTACTTGCTCAATACTCCTCTAACCCGCCCCCTCCCCCCCTATTTTTTTAACACAGAAGCAGTACTGTCCATAGTGCTTGAAGATTTTGTTGCTAGCTTCTACCTCATTCACATTCCTACTTATCTCAAAGCAGACATTAGGCTTCCAGTTGGAAAGCAAAGCTAATAAAGCAGCTCTCTCTGACTGTGCAGTCCTCTATCTGTAACCTGAGGCCTATTTTCACTGAAAAGGGAGTGAAAGTAGTAACCTCTCTTAGAGTAATTGAACAGTGGGATACACGTCTCAGTCACTTGAAATTTTCCTTCTAGCTGGACACCTTGAGGCTTATCTGGCTTCTCCTGTTCAAAACACTACAATTTAAGGAAATGTAGGTGATTGCACAGGGCCTGCTAGCTAAAAAGTGAGGATGTGATAGTGTCACGTGCTTATTCAAGAGATTATCTTTGCATATGTTTAGAGCTGCTTCTGCTGAATTTCGTTTTAAATAACCACTGATCATTAGTTCCCCACAGTATGTCACTCTGAGTTCCACAGAATCTGCATGGCTGTAGAGGAACAAAGTGGATTTCCGCTCCAGCTCACATTATTGAAGAACTGATATGCAAATATTAGCTGCCAAGACTGCCACACACATCTGTGCAATCCCTTACAAGACAACAGTACAGTACATATGTAAGCAAGAGCAAAATAACGTCCTCTGGGAATAACCTGGTGTCAGCGGGAGAAATGCAGTATGGACCCTTCAGTTTTCTACATCTCCTGGTGAACCTCTTACTTGAAGCATCCTATGAAGACTTAAGGACTTGCATGGAATAAAAAGCAGGGCACTCACCTTCAGGACCAAGCTGAGGATCCCCATGCACCATGTATCATGATGCAAGGACAGCATTTCATGCTTAGTCAAGATTTTAAGTAAAAAAGGGCAAAGACACAAACTCACAACATGCTCAGCATACCCTCAATGACCAGATTACTTTCTGACAGCTATCAATGATTCTGTTTCAAAGAACTTTATAGTACATGTGACTCCTTTGCCAATGAAACAAAAACATTTAAATCATAGCTGTACCTCTCCCCAACAGCAGAAAGGAGAGTGCTATTTATTGGATTAGAGCAGTGACTGTCACCCATGAGGGACAGAACAAATTGACTACACCATTCTGCCCACAAACCCATTGGTTTCAACCCAGCAAGTGCAGTGTGGCCAACTCACTTGTCTCCATTATCATCCTGGACAGCGGTGAGATGGCGCTGAGCTGCCAACAGCATCCTCACATCTCCAGTTACAGCGTAATCAAAGAGAGCACTGCAGTGACGCCTGGCAAGCTGCATGGCCTTCTCCAGGAACAGAGCATCTGCAACACAAAGTTTCCTCTTCATCATCCTGGTTGTTTTCCTTGGAACACCACCTACTTTTGACAGGCATTTGAACAATCACAGAAATACAAAGTGCAGGCCACCAAGCATTATTCACTGCTTCACTGAGATGGTTGCTAATTACTCCTGAGAGATAAGGGCAGAGGGAAGGAATGCCTTGGAAGAAAAACTAGGTGCATGCTGAGCATTCAGGCAGCAGGAACCCTGAGAACAGTCAAATCTGGAAGCTCCTTCTGGTTTGACTGGCACTGAATTAACAGCACTGATGTGCAGTTGTGTGTAATGAGCCAAAAGGAGCAGAACTTAGATCTGGAACTTGCAGGTCCAAGTTGTTTTGTCTTGAGGAAGCTGAGGCACAGGAAGCCTAAGTGACCAATCAAATATTGCAGAGAAGCTCTGAGTAAAGCTATGGAATAAATGCAGGGCTTTGCACTTCTTCTGCAACTCAAATCATGCAGTCCATCCTGTTTTACAGCAGCAGCACAGAGTCTGTTCTGTTTAAAACATTTCACTTTTTACAATGCTTAGTTTTTGTATCCTGATTTTAGAATTATAAAATGGACAACCACTGAGATTTCAAAAAGCAGAAGTTGTCATGGTGGGGAGGCAAAAGGGAGAAAAGGGAGAAAAGAAACTAATTTGCAGAAAAAGTAACTCTAGCTGCTCTGTCAATACTTTTGTGGTTCTGTATCAGCAAGAAACTAGTGAAAATGAAACAGATGAACTCTGAAACTACAGCGTCATTCAGTGAAGCAGTATCATCTGAAACCAGCTTGTATTTTGAAGTTTCATGTTTCTATAAAACCTTGTAAGGTTGCAAATTACTAAGAGCAAACAAGTACAACAGACTGTGTCATTTAGAGCACACATAGGGAGAGAATACCCAGGATTTCCAGCTACACAAAACCAGGCATTTAGACTGGGTCAGAAACATATCCCTGATGAACACAAACACATAATTCCTGTAAGGCAAAGACTTACTCAGCTATCCATGGAGCTTATTGTTCTGGCCAGTACATCCCTGTGGCTGCTGTACTATATGCCTGGGCTGATGGATTTATATTTGCTATTTACCTCTTAACACTAAATGTGTTATATTCAGGATATGTATTCAGGATAAAGGGTGTTAAGCAATTCAGTCTTTTCTCATTATACGTATGTCCAAGGATCAAAGAACTGGATGTTGAAACTCCCTGGTTTTCCATATCAAACACAAAGGAAAGATACCCTTCAAAATATTACATCCATCTTTTAGTCTAATACCCAAATGATCTAGCCTGCAGTAGCTATTTCATGGATCCTGTTCTGCACCAATTCTTTGTATAATCCGGAGCTAGAAATTGCCTTCTTTTGTGCCATTAAAATAGATGAAAAGGAAAAAAAAGGTCAACTTCCTGCCTACAGTGCTCATTGCTTGGAAAACAGATAAACAATTCAGACCTCTCCTTCTCGACAGCTAAATGGGCGTTATTATTTCTTCATATCAGCACAAGATTTTGTCATGGGATTTATCACAACCAGAACTTGCAAACAGCAGGTTGCTTCAGCTTTTCTCTAGAGCACCATACGTTCTCAGATCACAAGAAGCTACACCTTGGAGCTGTTTACAACTACAGCCCATCTCCTGTGCCACTTTGGATTCCTAAGCCTCAAGTTTCTAGTGCTGTTAATAGCAAGTGTCAGACAGGGCTGGCACACACCAGGTAATGTGCTCTCTCCCTGATCCCGGGAATAACAAAAGTAGTATAGGTCATGTTGCACTTGGTGAAAACCAGAACCAAAACATTCCTTTGTTTTCAATTCCTACCACTACTATGTCTCTCTAGTTCAACTACTGTTTTTTTTCATTTTATGCTAAAAATAATTACTCAAATACTTTTAAAAAGTGTCCATCAACAGTTTAAAAAATACAATCAAGGAAATGCATGTCTTGCTGTCTGGGAAAGGGTGATTTGTAGTCTCTATTTTAGAACTCTGTTGCTAAACCAGTTCTGTTGACTACCCTTGCCTTCTTCCTCCTTTTGCTTTATTGCCTGAAATCAAAAGACAAAACCCCTTGCAACAGTATTAAAATGGTAAGATGAAAAAGCAGTTCTTTATTAGAAGCTTCCAGGTGCATCCATAGTTATGGGCTATGGGCACATCCAGTAACAGATTTCTACAGTTTTTGTAAGTTTAACAAATTATCATATCTAACAAACATTGTCCAATTAGAAGAGCAGTTGGTTAGGTAATTTTTCCCCCAGGTACTGCCCCACTGGAGTTGGTCCAGGGCTTCTTTGCCCCACTTCTTGGTATGTCTTCTAAGATTCTGTTTGGAAAACAAAATGTTCTTCTTGTAGGTCCTCCACTTGAAAATAAGACTAAACAGTATTTCAGGAGTGTGTTAGAAGGTTAGCTTATTACTCTAAAATCTAAGAGAAAGGGCAGGAAAAATACCAGGAACTGTATAACCACATATTAATGGTCTCAAAAGCTACAAATAAATGAAGAATACATAAAAAGCAAAGATTTTTAGGCACCAGTTTGATGCATAACACTTTGCCACACAACAGTTATTTTACTGTGTATTTGCCAAATGGAAACAGGTATCTTTACATTTTAAATTCAAACCTATAATGCTACTTTGCACACAAATTAGCAGTGTTGCAGGGAACACCTACTGCAAGTCATACTAACATCCATTAACATCTATTGAAGTCTCTCAAATATCAAAAGCCAAGTCAACTGCTGAGTTATAGTCCATGTGCTGTCACTGCTTGCAGTGTTCCTTCCTCACACAAGTTTATTCAAAGGCAGTGTAACATGCCCAGCAGGCAAAGCTGTCTCATCTCCTTGCATGACAAGCAGAAGCTCAAGTGCCCAGTGGCAGTACAAAGCTGGAAGGCTATCTACAGAACTAGGTATGGAGGGGAATGGAATCCCTCCTGTTTCCTTCAGGAGGCATTACCATGTTCTGAAAACAGCAAGCAGGTGTTTTTGGAGTTTCCAGACCTTTAATACTTGCTTTGCTCTTACTGCAGTTTGATTTACCCTAAATACATTTACTTGTTCACTTACCCTGCCACCTGCAATCTGCTTTGCTTACTTCAGTTTTACAGGAAGAAACAGAATCCTCCTTCTTCTCATGACCAGCAGATGTTCTGCACTCAGCCCTCTCCACAGTTTCCAGCTTCACATCAGGTTTCATGTCCCATTTGTCACTTTGCTTAGCAGAGCTCTTCCTGTTTTGTTCAGCTGTGCAATTTGATAGACCTTCTAACAAAAATTAGAATAATTAGCATCCAGTACTGTTGCTTTTTTAGATACAAGTGATAAAACTCAGCTAGACAAAACCAAACCCTGAAAAATCAATACCAAAATTCACTTCAGTGTAAAACTTATCACTAAACTCATGAATCACAATATTCCAGATGCCAACACACATGGACAGACAGTGATGTGATTTGCTCTAAAGTGATGGTAAGTTTTTGACAGCCTCTACTTTAGAAATAAACTTTTATATATTACAACAGATTTACCTCTCTTTTCATGGTACAAGAATGTAAGTCTGAAGTATCCACATGAAATCTAGCAGAATTACTCACGTACATTTTTTTTCCTAACACCAAATTAATCCTTGAGACTGGAAATATCTACTGGAAATATCTACTCAACATATACATCTGAAATTACCTTCCTATTTTAGGAAGCCAAGAGTGTCCTTATTATTAACTTCATATTTTCCATTGATTTCTCTGGGCTACTGGGTAGTACCAGACTTTGGCTACAAAGGAAGATACATTTTCTGTGGTCTAGTCCTTGGGTCCCCTGTAATCAGCACATTCAAGCAAACAAGAAGGCTGTTGCTTGAAACAATACACTAAATACAGAAGGACATGAAGGGTGACTGCTTTTGGTGACTGCTTCTCAGGACTGCACAGTAAGAAGGAACTACACTTGGAGAGGAAAAAAGAGAAGCAGGGCAGTATAATTTACAGAAACTCCTCTGCCGCCAGAGATTCGGGAAGAGGCCCTCCCCAGGATGCTTAGCTAGACCTGCCTGGCACTTCGGCTCATACTACAGAAAAAAATACAGGTCAAACTCAAGTCAGCTGCTGGAAGAAAGACATTTTTTGCTCTTACCGTGTTTCATGCCAGCATTGGACTTTGTTGGGCCAGGATGGAAATGCATCCCTCCAAAAGCAGAGTATCCATATGAAGGAAAACTGAACCCTAAAGAAAGGAAAAAGATTAAGAATTAATAGAATTACATCCTAAAGCAATGAGAACACCATCTAGAAGAACACTGAACCTAAAGAACTGAGTTTTTGTTTTCTGCATATCTTCTGCTTTATTCCATCCAGTAAATCTTCCAGGCTAAAGGTGAGCTCTTCCCTACCCCTTCAAAAATCCAAAGAAATTCTAAGTGGTTGGCTAGTGACACTCTCTATCCCAACATCCATAAAACCACACAAATGTATTATCACGATGTCCTTCCTCTAAAACTCAACTGAGACATCACAAGCTGCCTCTGTGCTTTTGAATCTTTGTGATTACAACAGATTTGTATCCTGATGTTGCTGCCAGCAACACATGTAGTAATTTGAAAGTTGCTGCTCTATTTCCTGCTCTAAAAAAAGCTTGTGGTTCAGGTGACATTTGCTGACCTATAGGTTTGTAATGCTCTGCTGCAAGAACCAAAGCAATGCTCTCATGATACTGCATATCAGGTATACTCTGACTTCAACAGATAGAGCAGAGTAGAAAATTTACTAAATAGTCTTTCAAAATTTTTAATAGTTCTTTGCACTAACAGGGTTAATTTACCAAATTCCACTTGTGGTCCAAGAAACAATTCAGAACCTGTTTAATTTTAGACACCCAAAATGACAGTTAACTGAGCTGTCTCATGAATTTCAGTGCCTCCAAGACCCTAGGAAGCAACAAAGCTTCCAAAGGCAAAGGGGATGATGAAGTGTTTAGAATAAAGAGATGCTTGATTGAATTGAGTAACACTAGTATAAAGGCAACAGTCAGGTCTTACATGCCTAGGAGACAAAATCCTCTTTACATTTTAAAAATCAGCATGAACATCTGTCCTGCTCTCAAAGGAGAACGCTTTTCCCTCTTTGCCCAAAACTGCTGCCTTACCAGAGCCAGCACCACCACCTGCCCCTCCATACATGCCACCACCTCCGGTGCCACTGCCTCCACCGTAGCCATCAGAGAAGTTTGGCATGAGCTTCTGTCGTTTCCTTTGCACCTCTTCTTTATCTGGGATAGAAGGAACAGAGGGAATAGGGAGTCAGTCCTGCTGGTGGCCAGGCACAGCGCAGGGTGTGCATACAGAAAGCATCACCACTGTTACTAGTTTATAAAGGAAAATGCAAAGTGTGGTAGAAGAGTCAACTTTCCTCAGGCTCCGAATAGCAGAAAATCTTTGTATACATTGGAGCAGTGAGAATTTCTGGAGAAACAAGCCAGTGCCAACTCCCCAGTCAGACCAGCAGCATCACTTGGGCCTGCGTGGTCTCCTCAGCTGTGTCAGTGCCTTGTGCTCAGACTCAGGGGACACATGCAAAGATGTTTTGGGGGGCTCAGAGCTTCTTTCAAAAGCATCTCGTGCACTTAAGAGCCCTGGAGATCAGTGGTCCCAAAATTCTCCAATGTCTAAGGTAAGTCATGAATCAGCAGAAGTGCTCCAAACCACAAATTTGTTCAAGACAATTTGCCTTTGGGGAATTTAAGCATAGGCTCTACTTCCATGCAAATCTACTTCAAAAATGGAGCCTTATCAGAGGCTCACAAGGCACTTTTGAGTTTCAACAGTGCAGAGTACCTGCAGTGCCCTTTGAACTTCTGTTTAAGGGATGGCAAGAAATGGTGAAAACTATGCTTGCTTGACAAGATTTATTAAAAATATCATAACAGCCAGAACAAAGACAACTTATTTTCAGGCAGGGACATATTACTGTCAAACCATGCTGAGTAGCAGTAGAAAAAAAAGCCTACATGTATTTTATAGTGTAAGTACAAAATAAGACTTAGGCCTCCTGGAAAGCAAAACACAAAGATTTAAAAGGACTATTCCAATGACTGGGGAAAGCGAAAATGTCATGACAAGAGCTACAAAAGTAGGGATATAAATATTACATGGGTTAAAATCTAGTAGAACTGTTGAGAAAAGAACAAAATATCATTTGTTTATTAAACCATCTAGTAGTTTTCAACAGCCATATGACAAAAAGAAATTTCATGCACAGACCCATCAGTCAGTGCATCAGATGAGACAGCTGAATACACGAGACTGTACACTGACAAATCCACGTGCATGATATCCAGGTACACATGATGTGTAAGTATGTATGCATGCACACATCAGGCATACTCACACTGATGAGGAGAGAAAATTCTAGAGAGCAATCTAGTCAGAGAAACACAAAAAAATCCACATACATGTGTCTGAGTTTGAGGGAACACTTGCAACAAGGGAAAAATATAGTTCCTTAATGGTAATTTCTTTATTAGGTTGTACATGGGATCTAAAAATGCACATAACAATGTTGAGCTAATTTTACTCAATTAAGAGGCACATAAAAGAGGTTTGCTTCAAATCTGGCAACTTTGCTCTTCAGCTGAACATTTCACTTCCCTTAACACTTGTGCAAGAGGTTCCTGAAATCATTACCAACAAGAAATCCTCTGGCAGCTCTGGAAGCTTTTGTGAATTCATGCTTTCTGCTATTTTATTCTAACAGTTGTGAAATAGACTCACTTGGACCACTACCACTCCCTCCTCAGCTGTCCTGAGTCTCTCACCACTGATGCACACTTATCTTAGAGATTTTGACAGGGAATTGATTTCAACACGGCTCTACCTTAGGCACAGAAAATATTCAAGATGAGAACTCAGTAGTGTAACCTGCAGGCAGGTAAACTGCTAAGCAGAAAGATAATCTTAATACAATGAAACACCAATTATGACTTGGGCCTCAAGGCATTTCCTTATCATCAACATTATTGGTATTTAAAACCATGACTGCCAATGCCATTCCCATCAAGTATTTCAAATGCAGACTTCAAAGAGCACAGATCTGCTGGTTAAACTTTTCACTAATAATTTAGGAAGCAGTCCAATACCAGCTATTCTACTTCTGCTAAGCAACTAAGATTTTAAACACAAGAGATTGGAACAGCACTTTCCCTGCTCTCAGAAGAAATGTCTTGGGCTTACTTAAGTAGTACAGGCAATTGGAAAATTCAGAAACATCAGTGACATTGGCATGATGGTAAAAGGTGAGAACGACAAAATATGTACATTTTCCACCAAGCACCAAACAGCTTTGGTTTAGGGTTTCATCTGAAAGTACTGACAGTAAAATCTTCTCAGGTATTATTTGGCAGACACTCAGTGGAAGAGAGTGCCATCTACTGTATGGACAGGCATGTGTGCATACAGGGAATCTGCAAGGAACAAGCTTCATTTGGAAAATACACATCGATTTACTGCCTACCAGTCCAACAACAACATCTACAAAACCCATTATAAAGCTACCACACTGCATAGTGACTCTGCCCAAAACAAGGAGGCAAATATCTTTACTAAAAATAACAACTAAAACGAAGAATTCCTCATCCAACCAGTCCTATCTTATTAAAAACATTCCTAGGGACCCTACAGTTTCCATTCCCAATCTATAAAATGGGTTTAATGAGTTACCTTTGATTTCTGGGTAGTAGAGAAAAGGCTTTGGTTCACTTGTTTCTAGATCAGATTTCCTACGCAGTTGTACAAATACAGATGCTGGCTTTGTGATATTGACATCTCGGTACTTGGGTGTTTTGAACACAATAGCAAACTGTGAAGGAAACAAAGATAAGCGTATCTATCACAGAGCATGGCAGAGAGTTTTGACAACTTGGCTTTACATTTGTGCTATTTTGTAGGCTATTGGTTTAGAGCTTGGGAGGCAAAAGTTCATAGCAAAGGGCTGTTACAACAGTAAACTTCCATTTCAGTTTTCAGTTTCACTTCTGAGGTTGACTCCTAAAGCCTTTTGGGAAATACAGAACTTCCATGCTAAGTGCCACCACATCCCATATCTCAGTACTGCAGTATTTGTCCCCTCATCCTTTAGCATCTCTTCCGTGGCTTTCTCAGTGTCTTCATAGGAGCTCTCAGTAGCTTATATATCCTATCCAAATTTACAGGGGTGCATGTTAAAGCAATGGGGCTTTCTCCCAACCTCCTTGTACTGTATTCCTAGTTACATAACAGATGTCTTTAAAGAACTATTTTTATTATTACTAGGAAGTAACCAACCAAAGAGGAGGTCAGTACAGGATACAGATGCTTTTACATAATTTACCAACTATGATATAATCCTATCTTACAGAGATGGGTGAATCATTAACAAAGGACAAATGCTCTGCTACTTACCTGCCTATGTACATCTGTAGGAGAAAAATCTCCAAAGCCTTCCCACATACCACCATTCTCATCCTCTTCATAGAAACGTATTTGAATATCATCTAAGAAGAATGAATGAAACACTCTGGGATGCTTGTGCATTTGTTTAACCTTTGGCTATGGTTATTTCAGATAAAAATCGACATGGTTACTTTTTGGCTGGATAACAATACTACACATTACATCAATTACCTTTATCTGTTTTATGAAAATGGCAGAAATAACCCATTTTCGACATCAAGTTTAGATCAGCCTAATCCTAATGACTTCACTGTAGTTGTTATTCACTGAGCTGTAAAAAGAGAACTAGGTTCACATCATCTTCCTATTCTAGGGCTATAAAACATTCCAGAGGAGCCTTATTTGGAACAAGCACGTAAGGAGGGGAGAACTTGAAGCGTGAAATGTAGAAACCACCCTCTCTCCTCCAACAGTTTCAGTTCAGAAAACTGTAGCAAAACCTGAAGTGCCACAGTTCAAGTTCCGCTTGCTGCTGGCAGAGTGCCACGGTGGAGCTGCAGCTCAGAGATGTGGCGGGTGTGAGTGACCAGTGTGTCAGCAAGGATCCTTTACCCTCCAAACAGCACAGGCCAGAAACATGGCATTTAGCTTCTGTTCCTCTAGACAAAATTTCTTTCATTCTCTTTGTATTTATTTATTTATATTTTTAGGAAAAGCATCACATTAATAAATTCCTTCCACAGCATTCCCGATGAGAAAAAGCTAGAAAAAACTATTGACTCTTAGGGTGACTGATGCAGGACAGGCTTCTGTAGCAGACAGACTGCTTCCCCTGGTCCCTCACCTGCTAATCTCAAGACCATGAACCACCGCTTCCAGTCCTGCTGTCCTGCATGCTCAAGTTCCTTCAGGCAGGAGGTTTCTGAAGGCAGTGAGGTCAGGGGAAACCCCACCTCAGGGCTTCCACTGAGTCAGACATTTATTTATTTATTTTGTGCGTAAGAGTTATGTTTTATCTCAGTGCTCCTGACGGCAGATACACTATTAAAGGAAAATGGTTCNACCTAAGGGCTTCCACTGAGTCAGACATTTATTTATTTATTTTGTGCGTAAGAGTTATGTTTTATCTCAGTGCTCCTGACGGCAGATACACTATTAAAGGAAAATGGTTCTTTCGAAGTCCCTAAAAGCCCCCAAAGTTTTCTCTCTTCCCTAAGTGGTAGAAGGGCATTTACAAGAAAGAGAGATGGAAAAGGACAGCCTGCACCAACAGAAAATGTCACTGTGGTTTTAACAATATGTGCAGGGACTGATTCCAAACAGATGAGAACAGAGCACCCACTCTACCATGTAATCTACACCAGAGTGTCTCCCACATACTACCTGTAGCTGAAAAATACAAAGGATCCCACTCACTCCCATTTTTTTTCTTTTTACTTAGCCCAAATATAATCAATCCCATTTAACCATTACCTTCCAATACAAAAACAAAGTATCCTAATCCACACTGCTGAAGAATTGACACATTCAAAGCCATGAGCAGAAACTGAAAATGAACCTGTGAGAAGTATCTGTTTACACTGAGTAACCTCTACCATAAGCATATACATAAAAATACAGTTATCAGTAGCAATGCTGAACACATTAAGCTCCCATCCATGATTAACAGAGAATGCCCATACTTAACTCTTGACAATCAGGAACTTAATAATAAATCAGAAATTTTAGAATAATTCAGAGCAGGTGTTAGTTAATGGGGTCAAACCTTACCTAGTACCCACCATCCCCCAAAATTCTAGAACATGGGCAAGGGCAGAAACTTGAGAAGAACAAAGATGATCACATGGTCTCTGTGAAGGCAAGAGAAGCTGAATTTGCTTTGCAATAGACCATTTTGATTTATTAAATCTCTGGACTGCTGGCTTGACTTCCATAAAGGATGAGTATTTACAAATCCTGCTGCACTATCAGATTGGGAGAACACTAAAGACAGCAGGCTTCATGTGTACTCCAGATTAATACCCTGGCATGCCTTAAAATATTTGTGACTCTTACCTTTCTGAACCTTGTCACAAAGCAGGTAAATCTCTTCCCCTCCTGTCACACACCCTGCTGTTCTGTCCATTCTTACGATTTTTAGGTTGGAAGCATTGGGAGCTTCTATTGAAAGAGAAGATTTAAAAAGTGTAATAGCATTAGATTAAAACAAACCAACCACGCATGACACACAGAAATGCAATAGAAAGACAACCCTCCAATACAATCTACCTGAATTTGCCTGTATTTATTAAAACATGAATAGATCAAGGGCTTTTAATATGAAAGACAATCTTGTATCTTCTAAGCTTTGACTGAACTGTGAACTACAAAATAAGGTCATGGGCATTGCAGCACAATTACTGTACTAGCAAAGTAACTCAGCAATGAACTGCATCCAGCACCCTGCACTAGTAGGCACTTGATGACAACACAGCCGTACAAGAGAATGTAATCATTTCTTCCCTGCTTTCTGACAGAGTGACACTCTGGAGAGCTGTTTCTTGTTTCTCACTATCTACAGTGCTTTGCTTTACACTGTGGCTTACTTGAAGGCATGCCAGTTTTTGGCCAGTATACAGGATAGAGATAAAAAAGCCCACCTCCACAGATCCTAGAAGAGGCATCAATAGACAACTATTGGTCCTCAAGACAGAAGTATCATTGGATAAGTAAAAGCAGCTGTGACAGGCAAGTTATGCTACCACAAGTTATGTCTGTTCTGCTAAGGCTTGAGTAATGCCAATGAAGTATTAAAAAAAAAACAACAAAAACTGCAAATAAAACCCAAGAAAAATCTTCTAAAATTAGCAATCAAGAATTCACCTTGGGAGATCAGAAACTAGTAAATGACATCTGGGTAGCAACTTACAACAGCAGAAACATGCATACAAAATGTCCCCTTTTTTGTCTCCTCAGTTTAGGACAGAATTTTTGACATCACTACATTCCCCAATTAACAGCAAGGCACTGACTATAGCAGAACAGTTGCATTTAATACCTTTAGATCTAGACTTTGTCCTCAAAAAGCAATGGTACAGACATGACTGGTGCACAAATGAAAAAAAAGGTGCTTTTTCTGAGTCATTACACAATGACTATCAAGAACATGGGAATCCACAGCCTCAGCAAGGAAAACTCAGGCAGCAGAAAGGGTTCGAGTAAGATGAGTCAGAATAATTTAATAGCACAGGGGAAAGCATGAAGTGAAAAAATTCTCTTAGAAAAAGGATGAATAGAAGGATATTCTAAAAAATGCTGGCAGATCTAAAGGAAATGGATTGAGAACTGTGGCTATCTTTTAAAATATGGACAAGCAGATGGTCTGCAAAACTGAAAGGTGTCAAATTCTCAAGATAGAAGCAAAGTAATTTTTTTCCCCTCACATTTCGTGTGATAATGCTTTGTCACAGAAAGCAACTGAAAACTCTACAAAATTCAAGCCCTTCTTATGGCTATAACAGGAATTTACAAAATCCTCATAAAAACAGTGGCAGGATTAAACATGCTAATAGCAAAATAAGATCTTCCTCTATGGCTTACATCACCATCTATTAAAACCCAGAATGATACTGTATGTACTTGGACAGACAGGGGGTAATTATCCATGGGCTACTTGTTATTCATCAAATACCAGGCAGGCAGGACTAGATGAGTCTATGTACAGCAATATCTACCTGCCATTTCTGTGTGTACAAAAGCCTTCCCCGTATTAAAAAAAAAGTAATTAAAGCCAAATATTCTTACTGCTGTCATATATTGCATCTGATATAACGGGATCGAGCTTCCGCGTGAAGCTGCCGTTGCTGTCGGGAAGAAAGGCTGTGAACATGAGCCGCACCACGCTGAGATCCATCTCCTTGGTCTGCTGTATGGCTGCCTGGCGGATGATCTCTCTCTCCCGTTCTGGAATTGACAGACAAGAGGAATTAACACACGGGGTAGAGCACCCCTAACAAAACAGAGAGAACAAAGAAACATCCAAAGGCCTGGATAGTGAGGAAATGTCTCCTTTTACATTTAGCATCCACAGAGTTTTCCCTTTCTAAGCAGAGAGGAGCAGCTATTCAAATTACACTGCATTCATCTTGCAGTTTGTGCATCACATCTTATTTAAGGTCAGTTATATAATTAAAAGACAGACAGAAAATTACTATTTTCTGCTCTCAGTTTATAAAGGTTGTGAAAAGGATGAAGGCCACCACTAAGGACACCAGAATTCCTGGTGTTAAGAGTGATAAAAAGAGTTGGCCCCTCTATACAGTACCTGAAAGCAACGCAGACCACAGGTTTTACAGCAATATGGGTGAAATGCAGCTGAATGAACCTCAAAACAAGGTCCCTAAGTTAATTAAGGATACCATGTCTTGATGCAATAATTCAAAATTATTAAAGCGCTTATTAAACACAGTAAGAGATGGAATATAGGTGCAGAGGTGGGTACAGGCAGCTGTGGATGGAAGAAGGTTGCTCCACTCTCATGTGTGTGTTGACAGCAGACTTTCTTTCAGGTTCCCTAAAACACGGCAACAATATACCACCTCTTAAAAGCACTCAGACATTGGCTGTTGACCTCTACAAGGTCTTTTTCAGGCTAGGAATATATGTTTTCAGAAGCTCAGCTTATTTTTAATAAAAGACCAATTAAAACCAGGCCATCATTTCTACATACCAGTCAGCTGCCTGTCTCCACATCCTTCTGCCTGCAGATAGCCGAGCTCCGGATGCACCAGGAGGCCTGGATTGTATCCCTTCTTGCAAGCATCTATCATGCGTGTTTCCAAGGTTTCAAACACTTTCTTCTTCGTGACATGAAGTATTCCAAGATTTGCAAACCTGCCAAATTTTGATCGAGAGAAGTATTTTATTAATGCTTTAGGCCAGACCTGCAGCAGGCAGCCTTTCTCTTATCAGAGGCAGCTACACAACCCAAGTCTACAGAAGGACTCTACAGGTGTAGTTACTTAGGCACTATTAGTGTTTGAGGGAGAATTTTTCATCACAAAAAATTCAGCCAAGATCACAAAACATTAAAATGTGCACCACTGTATGACAGCAATCATACCATATCATATGGGTGCACTTTCCTATGGCATAAGTAGTAATCTGTCAAGTTTCAGACTTCCACTGGGAAAGCATCATACAAAACACTGGAAAATCTGGTAGTCACATTTTGTCTGCTCTGTCTTGGCAATGACATTAATATGTCATTCTGTATGTCTGTTAAGCAGAGCAACTCCATCTGTTCAAAATGGTTTGGAGAGCAAGCTAAGAAGCTGAAAACAGTGCAATATTTTCCAAAGAAAATGTTTTAAGCAAGGCTCTGGTCATTCTGCAAGATACTTTGGGTATCTCTTTGAACAAAAAATTCCATAATACAAGGTGTGCTTTGTAAAAATCTCCGGGCACATTTAAAAATCAATTAGATCTGGAAGTATGAAAACAAGACAATAACTCAATTTTCATGTGGGTCAAGTGAGGACAGGAAAGCTGTTTCTAAACATCTGATGAAAAACAAGACAGGTTAGAAAATGAGCCAAACTTTTCAAGATGAAAAGGAGCATTTGAAATAAAGCTATTTAAATTGTTGTGCGCGGTAAAGTCAGTGCACTGGGCTTGGACATCAAAAGTTACAGTTTAAAAGAATCTCTCTCTCCCAACCTTCTCAGCTTTTTAAACTTCATCATCTTCACCAACAAAGACATTCTTGAGATCACAGAACTAAAACTCACAGCCAGCATGAAACCTGATCTAAGCCTTAAAACATAGTTGGGAGCTTCAGCTCCATTTACCGACATAAATAATTATTCTTTTAAATTAAACAAGAACAGACCAACTACAATTTCACTACAATCTTACTGCTTTAAACTTTAGAAGTTTTACTTATGCATTATTTTCATGTTTATACCTGTCTTGCATTAATTTCAAATTTACTAATCCCATTTTCCTAATGCTTTCCATTACATTTCTATTGACAGGTTTCAATAAAAGGAAAATATTGATCAAAATGATAACAAAATGTTAACACTAATTTTAGTCCCTTCTCTGATCAAAACTACATACATTTTAAAGAATGGACTTACAGTACAAATTTGCACTGCACACCAAGAGATTAAAAGTCTACAAATTCTAAGTAAAAATTAGTTACTTAAACTTACTGAGCTTGCTTAGGACAAATTCTACACAAGTGAACAAAAACCCCATTAAATTTTCTATTTATGATACAGAGATCAGAGCGCAAAGACAAGTGCTCCACAGAGCTGCCTCTTGGGAGTATTTCTGTATTTTTTTTAACAGTGTTGATGCTTCCCCCCACAGCTCAGGTTTCCAGAGGGGTCCCCAGACTTACCCTACAACCATGTCCTTGGGTCCTGCATTAACCGTGCACACTCCATCTTCGCAGAATTTACCCACCAAGCTGTGAGCATGTAAGTGGACATATTTCCCATTAGTTACTAACTGGACAATTACTTTTGCAGGACCAACATAATTGCAGATCTGTAAATAAATATAAAGAAAGTGGGATAATTTGCTTACTATTTTTTTAAAATGGAACAAGTAATGATTCCAGTTGAGTATTTTCTGTCAGCTAAATACTATCAAGTTTATGTAGGAGAAATGCGTATGCATTTCTTCATGAAATACAAATGGCAAAATAGCTGTACCAGATCATCACTTTCTTTTGCAATTAAACTTGGCGTGCTAATGTCAGAAGAACTGACCAAAAAAGCGAAAGGAAAGCCTCATCTGTTTCCTAAAACATGAATCTCAGTTTTACATTCTGGCCATTTACTGCACATTGCTTTCCTTAAGTTTGAATTCACAATAAACATTGTTACCCTTTAAGAAGTATAGAGAAAATGTATGCACTAAACTAAAAACCCTGCACTGTTTTGCTCAATTCAGAAAGACTCTAAAAATAATTTTTAAAC
This sequence comes from Chaetops frenatus, assembly GCA_013400775.1. Lineage (NCBI taxonomy): Eukaryota > Metazoa > Chordata > Aves > Passeriformes > Picathartidae > Chaetops > Chaetops frenatus. The sequence continues at coordinate 33,355 of VZTR01000460.1, read as the reverse complement.
ATTATGATTGTTTTCAAATATTTTGGCCTTATTACAATGACTCTCTTCAGATAGAGTGAATAAATTCTATATTAATAGGTATTTTGTTAGGTCAATATGCTTCATCAACACATACTACACAGTCCAGTAAATATCTCCCTGAACTGTACACAAGGATATATAACGAATTTCCACCTAGGATTTTCCTGGACTAGAATTGTGATAAACTGTGTGCTTTCTTTCATATACCCAACTCTGAAAGCCTACAAAGCCTTTTTTCCCCCCTTGCCATAGTTTCTAATCACCACACATTTTTAAACAGCTTTTAATAAAACCCTCACGTCAAACAATGCCTCAAAAACACATCTAAAATTACTAATAGAATACCATACTGGTAAGTTATTTGCTTTACATATATTATTTAGAACTTTATTTTTTTTCCTCACTCCAAGGCAGTAATTCTCCAAGGCAGTTATGGGTTATGCACCACTTTCAAATTATGCTGAACATAAAATTACCCCACTTTTTAAAAAGCAAACATTACCTTCCCTTCCAATTCACTTAATTAACCCTTTTATCAATGTTGGGCTTTTCCCCCTCCTCCTCTAATTTTTCTTCTAATTTGCTTTGGGCAAAGTTCTTTGTATTACAGCAGCTTATAGATCTAATCAACAAAGGTATTAAAGAGTCATGATAAACATTAAAGTGATGAATCAGGGATGAACTGAGTATATAAGGTTATATTGTTGATAAAATGCTGATAGTGAGGGATTGCCTCGATTTCACCACATTACTGAGTCCTGCTAGCTTCCTTCACTCCAGTTAACCCCTCTCTTGAACCCATTCCATCACAGCTGAAACACTTTGCACATGTACAGTGCATGCCCTCCCTGCCTTGCTATTCTCTGCTGAAAGCAAAAAAAAATCCCAACTATGAAAAAGTTGTTCCAGGAGGAGCAGGTGTGCAAAAGCCCTCTCATTACTCATTCCTGTTAACTGTATAATACTGCAGTAATGCACATTTTACAAGTGGCAGTTTCTAAAACACTGGACATAGGGTGTTCATGCTTCCCTCCTGTTTCCACACTGAAATCTCTTCTGGACTGAAAAAATACAGAGATGCAGAATAATCACTGCTGGACTATTTCTGTCATTTACCAGGAGGGAGAAAATTCCTATGTACCTTTCACAAAGTCATCTGAAAATAAAAATGACTGCATTTGGTGCTACAGTGTGTCACCACCACTGCTACAATTAATTTCTCAAAAGGCAGCTTGAAAAAAATTCTTTTCATTTCTCCCCTCACTAAACAAGCCTTTCCCTACTACAAAACTCCCAGCACATCTGTAGTGCTATATTCACTATGACTAACACTGATGTTCTAGTATCACATCAGAAAAGTTCATGACAATCCTTCATCAGCTGTAGAAACCACAGTGAAACTGGAGGCAGGACTGCTGCATGTCAAGGACTTTCCAGCCTCTGAAAGCAGAACACAGAACTGCAGTGCTAACCAGATTGCAATCTGCTTCTGTTACTCAGCTCAGCGTGATCTTTGCAGTCTCTCTCAGGGGAAAAACAAAAGGGCTCTTAAAACATAATACCTTATGTAGGTCATAAGGCAAGAAAGGACTGTTTTTGTCATCCAGTCTGATGTCCTATGCTGTACAGGGGACAGAATGTCTCTGAGCCGTCTTGTACCTTTATTTCTTATAAAAGAATAATCCTTTCCTACTTGATTTTGAGTCATTCGGGGTAACTTGGTGTCCAGGAAAAGTCTGAGTGGTTAAATATCCTTATTTATCATAAATTAAGTCTGAAATAACTTCTCAATGTCCTTGAATTATGCCACAAATTCAGAGTAATTTAAAATTTATTCTGGCACTAAGGTATACAGGTAACTATCACCTTTTGCATGAGAACTTAAGAAACACTGTCAAAGGCCTGAAAAGGTAGATATTACAATGCTGAATAGGGATTATGGTTTTGACACAAAAACAGACTCAGCATGAGAGGGAGATAGATGTGGGTGCTGTACGGCTCAAAATCAGAGTTGTGATCCAAAAAAACAGCTACTGAACTTCAAATTAAAGGTGAGGAGAAAAAAGAAAAGGAGTTCCTGGGCAGAGTATAGTTGTAATACTTGATTACATCCTGTACCTGAAGCAGCACTCAATTAATCTGACAAAGCTAAAAGGCTGCAGGCTTACATTTATCTGCTCTTTCTGTTTGAGAGATTTTTCTGAAAGATTAAAAGGACCCTGTGAACTTGAAATTGAGTCAATTTCAAAACAAGAGTAGAAAGTTCTTTCAGTTATTTCACATCCTCCTGCAATCCAGACCCCAAGCCAATTTTTATAGGTTCCAGAACCCTACAAAAACTTTGTAAGAACATTTTCATACTTCAAAGATGTTTTTTCCAGTTACTCTTACAAGTAACAAATGAAACCAATTGGTCAATAACAGGAGCAAATGATGGAAAAGACCATGTCAAACCTACAATGTCAGCATTATAAAAGCACCTATTTCTTTCCAATCCCTTTGTTATAGTGACTACAGCTCCAGCCCTGCCTAAACTTCAGTGTGACTACTGCTGTTCTTAGTATGCACATACAAGAAGTGTTCAACAGATCAGGCATCACTTACTCTTTATAAACAGCCTGTTTTTAAACAGCAGTATCACTCCTGTTTTCAGTTGCTGATTAAAGACAAAATATGTCAGATGTGGTATGAATCATGTAGGCAACTGAATATTACTTAATAGACTTAAGGAAAAGCAATGTAAAGTAATTTAAACCAATGGGAGCTGAAGATCTGATCTTCTGACAGTGAGGTCACTCTAATGACAAAAATATGGAGCTAGGTGCTCTGCTTTACAAGCCCAACCAAAGAGATTCAGTGCCTCCTATTCAGCCAAATCAACCATATCAGTAGAAAGCTCAAATCTCACCAAATTAACCTTTGGCTGAATTTGGTTCAGTACAGATTTTTAAGATGGCTAAAGATTTATAACAAAAGGTCTGCTTATTCTTGTCTCATGTTTATTCCTTTATTCAGCTGTTAGGTGAGTTTTTAACTTGCAATCAGCAATCTGTATCACTTTACATTTAATTCCTTGGTGGGGGGGGGAGCAAATAAATATGCTCCTTCTGTCACCAAGGCTCATCAACAAAATAATTTGACTAATTTTCCATAAATTCTCCCCATGAACTCAAAGTATATGTGCTGAAATCTCTGATTTCAGTAAGAACTCTTTATCTCCAAAACAGGTAGCCTTTGGGACAGCCCCAGGACACGTCTGTCTGTGTGCCTGGGTTCAGGGCTGCCTGTTCAGGCGTGCAGCTTCAATTCACAAGCCAAAGTGCTCCATGCCCAAACTCTTCTGCAGAGAGATGGTTCTCTTTAGCTCGGGCACACCTCTGAACTCCGGGCTGGAGCTCATTTACATCCAGCTCACACAGAACATGCAACTAGACACTGCAGCCACCCACGCAGATTTGCCCCCAAGGAGATGAAAATTCAGGGCATTTCCTACGCTCCACTGTTTTCAGCAAGTTCTTGTCACACCTAAAACTGGATCAAGCACTTCAGTGTAAAACATTGATCTGTCCACACTAACAGCAGTATGCAAGATCAGGACACACATGGTAAATGTGTAAGGCCAGTGAAAATTTCCTGTGCATGCTTTCTCACATTTTTTCAAATATATAAAACCCAAGCAAATTATAAATTTAAAAAATTTAGATACTTAAGTATGCTGGTGATAATATTAGACTTTCCTGTTTTATCCTACTGATTGCTTTTTCCCCTGAACAAAAAAGTGATAATGAATAAGCAGTTCAGCAGCTTTGATTTCAACTTTTCTAGACAGTAAAATTTTCCAGCATTGTGTTACTTAGACTAAATGGATGAAAATGAAATTTAAATGAAGAATTTTAGGTTGCAATCATGAAACATAACTTCATTGTAACATATTCATTATCTACAACTTCTCTGCTCTCCATAATGATATGCAAAGTTATATAGAATCCTCTGAATATGCAAGATGTTTTCTACTTATTAGGATTACTGTTAGCAAAGACAGGGCTAAACAAAGGAACATAATTCCACAAATCATTAAGATAAATTATTCCCATTTTTGATATTATAGAAAAATATACACTGTTATCTAGACTCCATTATTCAGGACTGTTCTGTTAAACAAAGAGGTTTTACATCATTTCCACCTTGCTGGCCAGTGCAGATTTGTTTCAAGTGAAAAGACTGGCACTGCAGAACTGCTATATTGACTCCTGACCTACACTGTCTACTAATATACTATATAGGAAGAGATTAAACATATAATTAAATACCAAAACCTCTTGTTTAGAGACATAGCAAGGTGTTCAACACTCCAGCTTTTACATGAGAGATATATCTTGATCTGTTCCAGCTTAGTTACAAGTTAGTGATGGTGCCGGGAGATTAAAAAAAAGGCAAAATTAAAAAGTCCACATTATGCAAGAGCTCACATCACATAAATGTGTTTTCTTTTGGCCTTCAATCCATAATCCTATGAAAACAGAATAGGGAGACTGCAATGTGTTTTTGTGCACTGAAGATGTCTCTTTTCGGGACATTTCATGGTAGTCACTGGTGAATTTTGAGAGGGTTGGCCAAGCACAAAGCATATCCCAATGTGAGCTGCACTGACCACACCATGGCCAAGGGTTTAAAGATCTGTCACAAAACCTCCTTTTTTACAATACAGACAAAGCTCATGCTACTGTCCTTTCACTGCACTGTGATCAAATAATGTAGGTTTTATAGTGAAAACAGTGGCACAAGAGTAAAAAAAAAACCACAAACCCAACAACAACAAACCTCCACAAAAAACCCAAAAAACAAAACAAAAAAACCCCAAAACAAACAAACAAAACAAAAACAAAAAACAAACGAGAAAAAACCCCAACACAACAAAAATTGCAATTTTCAATTGTGCTCCTTTCAGTTGTAACAAAGTGAGCACATTCTGACAAAACACAGAAGAGACTTACAGGAAAAGGTGTGAAATACTTCTGTCTTTACTGGCACCACTTGAATCAAGAACAGGCACTAACAAGCAATGGCCTTGAGGAATTTACTTGTGTTCCCTTGCCAGCCTCTCCCAGCAGGTGTTGCCATGTGGAGATTTGTACTAGGAAAAAAACCCCAGATGCACACAGTAGAATGGGAGGGAAAAGATGTGTGTAAGCTCTAGATGAAATTAAAAAGTGATGATCAATGAAATTAGAAGGTTTGATGGAAAGCCAAAGAACATTCTGCTTTCTAGTTTACTCACAGAGAAATTCCATTTCCTGTATAAGTCCTTGTCCTGCTATTGTGTGACCTAACACACCTTTATAAAGTATCATTACAGACTGGATTCTCAATTCACAAGATCAACAGTCTAGGCTACCTCAGGCAGTGCTGATTATTTTCCATTGCTTTATGCTTATACTGATGCATTGGGAGATGGAACTGTTCCAAACTCCAGTGTTTCTCAAGAACTGCAGATGAACTCCACGCACACTGAGGAGAACGATGAGGAGTGGCACATACCAAGGCAGAGGTTTATTGCTTGCCACTATTCCATCCCCTTCTTTCCCCATAAAGGAGTAAGAGAACATCACAAGTAGAATGCATTAAGAAATAACACCAGAATTAGAATACAGTAACTCTGCTCCTCATGAGAATGTGTAGTGCAACAGTTCAAAGATGTAATGCAATAACAAAACCAAGGGTTGTATTTAAGTTAAAAAGAATATTGAAGAGACACAGTGTAGCCTTTCCAGACTTCCACAGAAAAAAATTTGCTGCAAGCACCATAAGCAATGACAGTTCTCCAATCCCAGAATGATTAATCACTTTTCTAATCTTCATACTGTGTCTCCATAGAACATTTCTTTAATTAACATATTTGAATTTTTTTCCGGGGGGGAGGAACCCACAAAAAAAGTTCAGTGAACACCTGAACATAACACTGTTCCTATTAAAATGAGAAGTTCTACTTTGACTTTGAAGGAATTAAGTTCTTAAGAATGGAGTACCCTAGAGATACTGAATAAGGAGTAACATGAACAGAAAAAAAAAGGAAAACTTGGTAAATAGCATCCTAGAGTGAAGTGGAGTAACTAAGCAGACTCATGCTTTGCAATGGAAATTGAGCAACTGAGCAGCTCAAGCCTTGCTAAAACTGCATGTTAAGGAAGAGTTCCTTTAGTCTGCACAATGGTAGTGAGGTGGTAGGTGCAGATAAGTTACTGCTCAACTGCTGGTAGATAATTCGGTGCCAAAACAAACCCACACATCTTAGGACAACTTTATTTTCAAAATCAATTTGAAAATTGGTATTGAAATGTAGTCTGTCTTGAGCAACTTCATACAAATTTATGTTGTTATGCAATAAGGACCTACACACACACACATATGATGGCACGTGCAGTCACTTCACAAAATTAATGCTTTATGTCCTTACTTTGACCTGAGGGTATGATTTCTTGTTCTTTTCACTAGAAGCGCCAGGAAGTCCACCGTGCGAAGGCCCTTCACATACGTATCGGAAACGAAATCCCCTCTGTGGAATAAAGGAAAGGAAACTTGGAAGCTGTACAGAAACAAAGCCTAAAGATGAACATGCACACCCACAAACAAGACTCGACCAAATGGAAGATTTTCAATTGTTCATCCATGAAATGTTGAGTGCTGGTTAACAAAGCATCACTGAACTATAGCCCTAGAGAACCTATTCTAGTCTCACTTTAACACACAGCAGCGATCTAAATTTTTTCTTTTGGTTAAATGAAGGTATTTTGAAACAGAACTACTTCTAGTCTTAAAAAAAAAAAAAGATAAAAAGTCACACGTAGAGAATAGATAAAAATTCACATGTAGAGAGCAGATACTCTCCCAAGATTACTGCTAGGTAGACAAAATTGAAGTAAATAACAAGGAAGTTCAAAGCATCATAAAGGAAAGTGTAAGGATGAAACAGAAACATTTCTTCCTTCTGGGAAAAACGTATGAAAGCTGTATCTCCGAGAGAAATCAAGAAACAGCACAAAAGCTTCAGGGGTCTCTGGCTGGTTTTCATCTCAGCCACATAAATAGACACCTGAATATACTTTAGAGAACTGCAGGATACTGAAAACCAGTCCAGAACGCTCCACTGACTCCATTGATGAACATCCCCCTTATTTTACATGGTGATCTATAAGGCACAGAAGATGCAACTCTTAAGCAAAGGTGTTTGGTAACTCTAACTCTAGTTAACAATATATTTCATGTGGTCTCCAATTTTGCTTTCAGATCTGCTCTTCAGTCCTGCAGTTTCTGGCAATATCCCCATCTTGTACAGGGCTCCCAGAGTCCAAATAGCACCAGTTAGTGTTGTAGCCTTCTTCAAGAACCATTCAATTTCTTTCTAATAGTAGACAACTCTGAATTTGAAGTCTGCATTAGCTGAAAGTGAACAACATGCCTTAAAATTACTGCATAAGCAGTAGCTTCAATACCTATCCCACTAAAGCCTTTTCAGACTAAGAACTTGTTTACCAAGCAAATATAAACTTTTATGACTTTTATTCAGACACCAACCAACAGGCTTCCTAAGGTGAACTGAGTGACCCAGAGTACTGTGAGTGAAGTGCTCAGCTATGATGAGCTTGAACTCAAGTTGATCAAAAGGCAAAGCAACCTCTGCAAAAGGCAAATCAACCTCTGCAGTCAGGACACATCACTGCTGATGGATCACCCTCATCACCCTGTTAAAAACCACTGCTCAGCTTGCCACATGGGTACTTCATGAGAGAAGACACTTGCTGAGAAGTCACACATGGAAACAATGGTTTCTCCTTATGGACTGTGCACTGCAGGCCCCACCATGCAAAGATGTGGCCTGATTTGGGATGAACTTAGAACAATGAGGAAGATACGGCATACTCTTCCAAGAGTTCACAGTACAGTGCTGTTTCACTTAGGGCTGTGATGAAGAGTCCTACTCCTGGAAGGATGCTCAAGCACATAAATGTTTTTGGTGTGTGATTGAAGCCCATGTTCTCCACTGCCTCCTGCCAGGAAGACTGGATTGCAGTATGCTTCTGCAGAAGACCAAGGGGAAGATGGAACAGCTTTTGCCTACTTCTTCCCCTGTTTACTGAACAGCTCTAAAAGGTAGGATTTTATGCAATTCATTGGGAGAGACAGGAAAGGCACCTCCATACTGTAACAGGTTCAGGAGGAATCCTTGTAATTGCTGGTGCCACCAGAGAAAGGGGAACAATACTCAGGCACACCTCAGGGCAATCTTTACCCAGCAGTTACTTTGTACATCAGCTGCATGAAAATTTATCACTGCATTGCAATGACTTCACTACTATGACTTCACTATGTTAGCGGAGCATAGGTCACTGTTTCCTACATAACAGAAAAAAAGTTACATTCAAGTACTTATCTTTATTTTACTGGATTATTCAAAACAGACAACCATAACAAAAGGAATCTCAAAGGACAACTGCATCTCTTTACAACAACAAAACACAAGTCAGAAGTTCCTGTAACTTGGGAATTAAGTGTTTTTATTTTTAACTTCTTGGGTTTCAAAAACTATGAAACAAATCCTAAAAACCTTCCATATTTGACCTACTAGTTTATGTTTCCAAATAGTGGGTACTGTAACAGTCACTTCTAAGATGAAGAGTCTGCACTTAGCAAGGCATATTTTTAAAACCCTTTGGGTTTTTTGCATTATGACAATTCCAGAGAGAGACAAAAATGAAAGAAAAACAAAACAGGAAACGATCTAACTACAAAAGTAAGAGTTAAAACTGCTCATGTTCAAGTGCCACATTTGTTCAGAGAGCTCAGCCTTTTCTGTACTCTTTTTTATTTAAGTCATAAGTTCATTCAAAGCTGGATGTAGTTAATATAGCTATCTCAGACGTTTTCAAAATGTAATCTTGTTCTTACCTGCTTTGGCTGTTCTATGATTTGAAGATATGGTCCATCTGCTAACATATGAGAAAGAAAGAAAAGTATTAATAGAAATCATATTTCTAGTACTATAATTAATATATAAGTTGTAAGGGTAAGATTATGTCCTTGAATGACTTGAGATAAAATTTTTGAAAGCATCTAAGTCTCTTCAGAACTTAAATTTCAATAAATTATTTAATCCCTTGGCAGTCTGTCATTTCCTACTGAAGACCAGTGGAATAAGAAGAGGCAGATTAAGTAAAAAAAGTTAACTTTAGCTCAGAGATATATAAAAAAAGTTAATTTTAGCTCAGAGATCAGTTGCCCATATAGGCATATGGGCAACTGATCACTCAGTTAAAACTTGCAATGGTGAATAAGAACAGGATCCTTCCCTTGCCACTGACAGCAGTCTGGCTTCTTGAGCTAAGGTTAACTTTTGTATTTGAACCCCTTGGGCTCTACAGACTATGCTCACCAGCTTTTGGCCTTAGGGCTTCCTACAGAATAGGTGCTTTTGAAAGTCAAGAGACAGCCAATGGGAAGCTCTGAAGCATGGGAATTCAGGAGGAATTCAAGCTGTCTCAACATGCCCCAACAGTCAGAACTGCTTTAAAAAAAAAAAATCCTGGAATTGAGAAGACTAAACAATTTACATTCTTTTAATAATTTCAGGTAGACTTTAAAATATAGTGTTCTGCTGGGCCTCTAAAAACACTGAATGCACTCAGTTTGACTACAAATACAGACTCTATATTGAGATCCATCTTGAGCATGGTGCCAATACATAGGATTATGTTCTAGTAAAATTCTATTTGTGTCTTTTAAAGAAGGCTTGATTAAACAACTTTCAGTCTCATACAGTGGCTAAGTTCATACTATAAACCTCATGGCAAATTCATCAGTTTATATAGCTTTTGAGCAGGCCCCAAATCCAATGAGAACTCAATGCCACCAGAATTAAGCACTCATCACCTGATCAAAGCTTAGCTCCAACTCCAATCATTTAGATTATTTACATCAAGAAGGAAAGCTCTCTGGGTAGATGGTTCTGAAATACCTCTTAAAATGCAAGCCACTCATGAGTCTCAAAATGATAGTTCCAAGAGGTATGACTTCTCCCCTCTCTCTTGCTAAGCAGTCAAGATGACTTGTATTTCAATGCTAAAAGATCAGTTGTTTCCAAAGTAGACCCCAAATGACAGCTTCACTGTGAATATCTACATAATATTTTTCCAGCCATATTCCTGCTGGAATTCTGTATCATCACTTCTACTCTGTTAAAGGTATTAATGCTAAGGAATCAAGCACATGTCTTAACTGAACAAGCTTTTCTCAACACAGAAGTTTTAATAAATACACAACAGGTGCAATTAGTATTCTTCTACTGCAGTTAGCTGACTCGGCAACTGAACTAACTTCATGTCAAAGCTATATTGTAGATGTCAGTCACAACAATTTCACATTTAAAGACAAATTATTTCCCAAGTCCATCAATTGTACTTTTCTTCAAAAGTAAACAGTGCTACTTGAACTCATGAAAAACAATTGCCTCAAGACCATATACACATCATCTTGCATTACAAAGCAGGAAAAAAAGTTTGGACTGCAGAAACTTTAAAAGATGTAGAGTAATATTTAGCTTTGGCCTTGTGTTTCAATTTTTGTCTGTAACAGAGTCAAGATGAGCTGAGTTGGGTTTAAGCAATATATCAGCACTTAAATTTAACACCTCTCTTCACAGACCTCTAACCCTCCTCATGCTTTAAGCACCTGAAAATTTTTACTTTAACAATCCAGAAGCCACATATTTTCTGGGCATTGGCAAAAATAATGCACCTAAAATACAACTGTGTGTAGTTCACCTTTCAATCAAGCCTCCATGATCTGCCAAGTAATTGTTCATTGGCTCTTCTCTTTGGAATTCATTTTCAAGGCATGTATGTTGGGTTAGCACAAAATACTATTGTTCTCTCTCAAACATTAGCCAGTAAAGGAAGTGTTCTTATCCAGTGGCTAAGTGGCTGCAGAAGTCCCCCAGGACACAGCAGACCCAAGTACCAACTTTTCCTCAGCGTAAGGAAATTCAAACTTCTAAGAGAGGGATATATGCTATCTTGGCACATTGGAAAACTCAAGGAAAATGCTTCATACCACTGAAATGGCCTGACCTTGCCTGGCACTTGCGAAAATTCAGGAAAACTTAGGACTGTGGTTATTCTGACCTCTTGGAAAAAAGGCTTATATAAAGCATACAAATATGCTGATTAAAAAAATCAAAACATTTTATATACCAGCACTAGGAAAGTGCAAAAAAGATGCAGTGTAAATGCACAAAGCTAAATTAGATGTCTGTTATCATTAACCCACATTATACAAATTATAAAGCAATGAATTTAAAACTTTTTTTTGAGGTCTTATTTTAACCTTTGGGTTCCATGACTAAAGACTTTCCGTTTTTTTTAACAGTGACTAAGTAATTCTCTGGTATGGCATCTGAACCAACAATGTTCAAGAAAACATCCAGGCATAAATGGCATATTATTTTGATTATAAAAAGGATTTTACTTAGTGAAAGGTCTCACGCAGCTGTTTTCACTGAACTCTGAATACTTCCCAGAGGCACATTACACAGCCTAACATTGGCTATATGTGGTTCCTTCTCTCTGTTATCCTTTCCACAGGGAAAATACATGAAGTGTTTTGCACACGGAAGTTTTTAATATTTCATTTCTATTAGTAGGCGTGTCTTTGTCTAAGCAGACAAAGAGCAGGAACCTGAAGATGAACACCTTGTAAGAGGAACTAATAATGATGAGATCTGTGATGATCCTTTGTTCCAGCCTGGAAGGTGCTTGCTTCAAGTTCCTGTTTAAGGAGCAACCCCCTTTTAAATGCTAAACAGCCACAGGGAGGAACACTACTTAATGCACAGTTAATGTTCTACTTTTGCCCTACAGAGAGGCTGAAGGACAGAGCCATGGAGCTGCCCCTACACAGGCATGGCTCTCATGGTTGCCAAGAGCCAAGTTTTGACAGGAGTGTTCCTCGTGCTTTTCCAGGCACTGCTACAGCTGGGAGGCCGAGAACTGCAACTACAACATGTGATCCTCCAGCCTGGAGGGCCTTTGGTGCAGACTGCCACATCCTGGCCATGTTTCAGGGCTTCTTTTTCTTTCTTCTCGCCTCGGTTACTACAGACCAACTCACATCCCACTCCAGTCTGAGTCACAGTCCCACTTCCCCACCTCTTCTTCAACTGCCAAGTTTCTTCATTTTCCTTCCTGTCTGAGTCAGAGGCCCTCCTGCCTCTTGACACTCCCACCACTTAGAATCTTTCTTCCTCTTGACAGGCTTCACCCAACACACACACACTTCCAAAGGAGCACCCATCTTAGGCACCACCTTGATTCCTTCTTCCCACCATAGCAAAATCAAGGAAAAACGGGTCTCTTAGGTTGGTAAGATATCCCTGCAAGCCTGGAAACTCTGTTGGACTAGTGGTGTCCTGTATCTAACAGCTTTCCTAGTACCTAAAACCATTCAATTTAACCTGCTATGACTTGTGGACAAGTCTCCTCCCTCCACATCCTCTCTGTTGGTGAGTCTTCCAGAAGGCATCTCATCCTTGTAATTGCTGTCTTTCTCTGTGGACATAGACAGAAACACTTGTAGCCTCAAGGTTTTGATTGTTAAATCCCACATCAACTCTCTTGTGTCCATCCTGGCAACAGTACCTGCTGCTAAAGCTCAGACTGGAGACCTAGTGCCTTATCTTCCTGAAGGCCTGTTGTAGCATTTGCATGTCCTCCCCCTCAGGGATTCTACTGCACAGGAATACTCTCTTGAATTCCAGCTCTTCAGTGTTCAAAACATGATGTTTAAAGCAAGTGGCACATGAGACTTTGCTTACCTTCTTCCCTCAGTTCACACTTCCAAACACAAGCACAGAAGATCTGGAAAACCAAACCTGCATACCAAAAACAGTATGCAAGTCTGTCCAAGCTCCTGAGGATTAGGGCCACTACTGTGGAATAGGGAAAATTAACACTCATCTCATTTTTGGTGGTGGTCTGGCTTCCTTGGACCTCTAACATTATCTTTCTCTGAAAAAATCTGAAATAAAAAATTTAAGTGCCTTCTTTTTCCCTCTATAACATTCTCATTTTTTCACATCAAGTGTCACACAGGGTTGGGCAGAGGAGGTTAAAGAAACAGCAGAAAAATTATTTTAGCAGCCCCCAGGCAATACTGTTCAGCTCCTGATGGCTCTGCTTCAACTTCAAAATTGAAGCACCACCTTAATGCCAAGAGCTAGTTAGACCAGAGACTCTCAAAACAAAGCCAAAACATGTACACAGTTCCCAAACCCACCTCTAACTGGCACACATTGCATGGTTGTAGATGGCCTTGTATCATCATGAGGTAGTAGGAAACATCCAAAATTACAAACCACTTAGCTCAGAGCTCTGCCCATTTCCTCTCCAATATAAGGCATCAATTTGTTTCTCCACTACGCAGTGGATGTCCCAACTGATGTGCACCTGCTTTTACTCTGCCTAAATACATGGTGTGGATAATGCTCCCTCCATCCTCAATGCCACTGAGGATCAGTATCTAACCTACCTAATCAAAGGCAGGATACTTCCCAGCAAGACAAAGAAGAGGCTGACTTCGTGAGGTACTGCCTTTTCTGCTGGTAAAACTTGAACCATGCAACTACTACAGTTTTAGAGCCAATGTAACAAAAAAGCCTAATTTTTATTTAAAAGGGACATATGAGAAAGAAAAAGAAGCACGCAAAGACGCTTGAGCACTAACAATGCTGTTGAGAAAATCCGTGTCCCAACATCTCAAAGGTTTTCTACTATTACTGTAAATATTAATGTAACAGCAGAACATCTATCACCAGAAAGTCCACAAATTCCCCAGCTATCTGTCGATTTAGCCATGCTGGCACAACACGGCAATCCACAGTTATACATTAAACCTGATGTAATAGGTCTGACATTGTGCATTTATGGACGCAGAGACCAAAAGATATATGCACCACAGCCAAATCATGAGGAACAATTAATGTCTTTGGTTCTTTCTGCCTTAATCACCCAACTGTCCTAGAGAAAAATCCTTTTTAGAAACTTTATTTCACACTCTCTGTATCTCAGCTGGAAGTACTTCTGGAAAATCCCACATGACTTTTTTAACGGACCTTGCTAAGTAGAAAGCAATCATTAGTCTCTGCTGAAAAACCACTAAAGTAGAATATAAAAATTATTATATTATCTTATAACTGATGAGCCAGTCCATAGTAACAATGCAGCATATTTTCAAGAAGTAAGAATTATTGGGATAATGTTCAAGAAACAAACCAACTGTGGCATCACCAGATGCTGTTGAAATGAGAAACCTTTTCTAAATCTTATTATTAACCTTTTGTCTGCGATAATCTGAAATCCACAATCCTTTTTTTAATCCCATTTTGTGCACAAGGAACTTGCCACCTATAGTGCAGCAGTAGGCAAGAGCAGTGGCACTTATAAAAAAAAAAGGCCTCCTTCTAAGCAATTTTGCAAATTAAGGACAAAGCTAGACTTAGCCTAGCAAGGGTTTCCTGTGGCTGCAGAACTCAGTGAATCGTTGACTCCCTGACATGGTTTTGAAAACAGCTGTTTTCTACTTTAGATGAGACATAGTTATCTGAAAATTAGTTTTATATGTATAAATAATTTGTAAGGAATGAGTCTTGGATGAAGAATACAGAGTAAGTTTAAAAGGTACATGCAAAAGAGCTCATTACAGGGAAATCTCAATAACCTTTTTTGTTCCACAGAAACTGGGAGAAGAAAACCCCTGGCCAACAGTGCACAAGCCCTTTAATACTACACAGATGAATATCACGAAATAATTTTATCTACCTTAATAAAAATACTCTGTAAACAAATGATTGCAACATTAATCTGCTGGATGTTTTTCCATATTTGTCAAGAGGGTTTGCTCATGAGAACATTTTATCTTGAAACAAAATTATTTGTACCATGTGCTTCTTGATCTTTTCTTGCTACTACTCTTTCAAGAAAATAGGAATGGTTTAAACAAGGAAACACTAAAACAGTAACCTTGCTTTAATTTTTATTCTATAAGCAGCATTTATTGTTAGTTTAGGGTGGAATTTTACCTATGAAGGCAAATGTTAAATGCTTATTTCATTTTATCCTTTACACCTTCACCGCTGTGAAGTGTATCAAATATTACAATCAGAAGTGGTTTGCACTTTCAACCAAAGAAAGTCATTTGCAATACATAAGATACCAGCTACATCCTGATACAACAGAGTTGAACAGATAACAAGAGAAAGCTGTCACAGTAAAAGACCTGAACAGCTATATTGGAGCTATATTTTGAGAAAAAGTCCTAAATTTAAATAAAATTTTGTTTCCTTCTTCCTTTTGTATCAGCTGTTCTAATAGCAGAAGAAAAAAGTTTTCCAAATTCATACAAGAAGAACTATTTATAAAGAAGTTTAATAAGCAAAACCAGACCACGGTTGAACAAGCAGCTAATACTGACTAAGTTATAAGAGACTTGTATTTGTTCTTAGTGTTCTGGAAGCACACTGTAAAAACTGCTTAGCAGACCTTTGCAGAATACTATTTGCTTATTTTCAGTGGTTTGTTGCAAAATTTGTCTGAGCTTTCAAAGAAGTGTTATTATTCAGGAAATTGTCAGGTGCTTCTAATACCACACTGCCACTTCACAGGAAACAGAGAAGTCACCAAGAAGGAAAAACAGCTTTGAATGGAACAGGAAGTTAATATTCTCTACATGTTATTACTGAAAAACAAGCACCTTAAGAACTCCTACAACAAATACAACAGCATTCAAAAGGAAAAGAAGCACATGCTGTAGTCTGCAAACTGGCGGTAGAAACATATAACTCACTGAAGGTGCAAATTTAGAAAAAGCCCAACAAAACAATTTATAAAATCAGGTCTCTCAATGTTCTTTGGTCACTGTCTTGGTTTCACCTGGGAAACTGCTTAAACTTTCAGTTTCTGTACAAGCCACAGGAAAATCAGATTTCTCTCACTGCTGAAAGTTTCATGAGGGGAAGAAAGAGATAAAAAAAGATGCAATAAAAAAAAATACAGTTGATGACTTTGCAATCTACTGTTCTGACACACAAGTCAGTAAACAACAAAAGGCTCTGAAAAGAACTCAGAAGAAAACAAACAGGAAGAATCAGCAGGACAATAGCTCAATCAAATAGTAAGGGTCCCTACCTGTTTGTAGTGGTAAGTCTGAAGTGATGTAATTTGTACTATTAAATAAAGCATTCATCCCCATGAACTGATCCACTGCAAACATCTGTATTGAAAAAGAATACTCTTCATTATTACATACATACATAGTTGCATAAAACATCTATTAGCAAAGAACTTCAAAGTTCTCTGCAAATATTGATACTGCACACACCTTGTTGAATTACATAAACATTTTATAGCTATTTTATTTTTGCTGTCAAGAGTACTGCAAGCAGAGCTGACAGCACTGACCCAAGTTTCCCCAGAACCATAAGACCACACCAACCTCAGCACAGTTTCTAAACACCCATTTTGCTTACATGCCCTAACAACTATAAATTCTAAAGAGCTTATACAGTAAATTCTGAAAATCTGACCCTAGATGTCTTGTCCAAGGCCTTGCTAAGAACCTGTGAGTTTTCATTTCCACTTCTCTGATTAAACCCCACCAGATTATATTTCTTATGTAAATATCTTTATAAGCTCTAATGCAAGAAAACAGTACATCCAGGTTAAAGTTAATTTTACTTTTTTTTAAACACTGACATGTCTTAACTTACTGTAATTGTTGTCAGGTATAAATCTATCTTCTTTCCAAGTGGAGGAAGCAGGGGAAGAGGAGAAGGAGCAAATAGTTGCTTTTTGAAAATTAAGGTGAGTAGAAATGACCTGTTCGTCACTTAAACTTTTCACCCAAGCACCACTCTCACAGTTCAGGTAACTTATGAAATGATCTAAGAGCTCCTGAGGAGCTAGGCCTACAGATCTGTGTTAGTGAAGGAACATTTCAGGCATCACTGCCAATGCAAACATCCCAAAAATTTACAAGAAAGGGCCTTATAGGGCATAAGGGCTTTATTTTCAAAAAGAGTCCATGTCCACCACAGAAGAAATTTCAGAGCAAGTGTCACAGGCATGCAGGGCATAAAAATAAGTATTTTCTTCAACTGCTTAATTCAGCAGGCCCAGCCTTCCTTCTCATTTCAGCCATTTAACCAGTTGCAAGCCATTTTACAGGTCACATAAAAACCACCTTAGGGGAAAAAAGCTCTGATTTCTACCAGTGTAGAATGCTTTTCTATGTCCATGTTAAGTCTAGGAAATGACAGGACAATATGAAAGAAAGCCTAAACAGACAGCTAGGAGAGGATACAGGGATACTGAAAACACAGAAATTCACTTACTTGAGGATCAGGTACTCCCATAATGTAGGAATCTTCTGCTGCCATTTTAAGTCCTGAAACACAAAAGCATGATTAGAATTCCCTTTTTTTTTTTTCTCCAATGTAGAGCAATAGAGAAGCCTGGAAAATGTTAAGTTAGAAGTTCGATCTCTGACACTTTTTATTTTACTCATAACACTAACGATTTCTAAAATACTTTTAAAATTCCAAATTAGTATTTGGAAGGGCAATGTCAGGACAAGACAGGCTACAGCCAGGATTTTCCATTGCCTATTGCCAACAAATTAAAAATTACAAAGTCTGAAGTCAAAATTTCTTAAAATCAGGAATTGTTTCTGTCTTTGCTCTGACTATTCTGCCTTTAGACTTTAGGCAAAATCATTACCATAGAAATAGCAAAACTCTTCATTTTTATACAATAAAAAGAACAGTATGAGCATTCATGAATTAACCCTAACGGTTTTCTTATGAAGTATTATTAATGCAAATAAAGACGCCCAAGAAAGAACAGACAGTATTAAAAAAA
>VZTR01000460.1:0-15354 GCA_013400775.1 Chaetops frenatus | reverse complement strand
CAAAAACAAAAACAAAAACAACAACCCAGAAATCAATTATTGACTAATTTTGGACACCTTCCTTTCCAGGAGTCCACAAGTGCTTAGCACACACAAGAGCTCTGTGCTGACAATGACAACTATGGATGCACAACCTCCATAACAAGTCTTTCTCACAGGTCTACATGTAAATGCTGGACACTGGAAAAGTTGGCTGAGCTTGGCTTAGTTTTACTAGGACCAGTAGCAGGCCAGCAGCAGAACCTGTGAACTTTCTTAGCATTTATTAGGTCTGTTAGAAGATATTATTATTAGTGTTATTTCCTTTCATGTAGATGTTACCAAAAGAACCACAATTTCACCTGTGCTGATCTCACAAAGTAAGGCTCTCCAAGGGAATCTCTGAAAGTAACAGTAGGACTATTTCTCTTGAAATAGTCCTACTCATGTTTGCATGCAACAGATACTAAATAAGGTTAATAACTAATAGAAGACAGAAACAGGTCACCGGCCCTCATTCCACCACAGTGGACATGAACCATTTCTTCCAGCAGAGAACTGTAAAAACCTGCTGCAGTATCAAAGAGAGGTGCAAGAGATCAGTAAATCATTAAAGAAAAACTGAGTCACCATGGACCTTCTACAGGAACTAGAAAGGCGAATATCAAAACGAAATTGGGTACTTCACCTTGATGGAGGCCCAACTCTGCTTGTTAACAAGCTCCAAAGACAACACAGTCACCCATTCCCCACAAAGCAGAAAATGTAAAAAAAAAAACAAAATGGAGAAGTAGGAGACATTTAATACACAGATGACTCCAATGAAAAAGAGGTTCATGCAGATACAACTGGTTTTTAATACAGAAAATAAAAGTACCCACCTGACTGTAAATTGATTTTAGAAATATTTACTGGGCAATATTTATTTGTAGTATTTGTGCAAATATCAAATAGCTGGTCATAAGATTTCAGCCAAAAATTAGTAAGAGATATAACGGGCAGCCAATGTCACCTATGATGTACTTCATCACCTAATACAACAGGATTTTGGCAAGATAAAAAAACACCAGTAAATCACATTATCTCATAGGCACATTCTACAAAGCACTATTTTTGTCAACCATCTGTCATTATTATTCATCTTTATGGAAAAAGTCAACATACAAGGCTGATACAATCTTCAGGATACAACAAAATTTACTAAGATGTTTTTATTTGACTTCTGTTCCATAGAAAGAATATAAATAACATTATCACCGACCGACAAGTTACTTAAATCAGTGAAATTACTTGTAACATTTTTTGTCAAACTTCTTAGTGAAAGGTGTAGATATTACAGAAAACAATCTGAAGACCTCAACAGCCAACTTTTTGAACAAAGTGTCAGAAAATACCTACCCTCTTGTTACACCCTGATTAGATAACTGTGAGTGCAAATGCCAGGTTTCTTCTGCATAAATAGAATAAAAACTAGTCCTAAAAATCTTGTTTTGTGGTGTCTCATATTTAAACACTGTTTCATGAGTCACATATAAAAAATTGTGTTCCAAAATCCTGGAGTTTCCAGATGACACGGTACACTTTTTCAGAAAAATAAAATATTCCGAGGAACTAACATGAATGGCATCTGCCTACTTGCCTGTTTGCTAAATGTATACTTTGCCAAACTTTCAAACATCTCACAGCTTCTTCTGCAAGCCATAGGATAAATGTAATAGTAGGTTCTATTTTCTTTGTCCTGTTCTAGTTCCTCAGGCTGCACCCCTCTCCCTCCAGCAGAACTCTGGGAGACAAAGGCAGTGTTCTCACAGCTGCCACATTTCCTGGTCACATCTACACTTCTACAGTACGTGACTTTCCAACAAAGTGGAAAAACAGCACAGAGGCATTACTTCTGAAAATTTTTCATTTGAAGTATTTTGGTGTAAAAATTAGAACTCATACAGAGAAAAACCCTACGACCATATGAATCAGTCCTTCAGTTTCAACTTTTGAAAACAGTAATTTCTGGGTTTTTTCCTGATGCAGTAAACACTGTCATGACAGCAAAACAGCAGCCTTTAAAGACTTTCCCCCTGCAGTGCTGTGTTCAGCTCTGGGCTCCTCAGCACAAGGAGCACATGGACCTGCTGGAGTAAGTCCAGAGGTGGTCATGAAGATGCTCAGAGGGCTGGAGCACCTCTCCTCTGCAGACAGGCTGGGAGAGCTGGGGCTGTTCAGCCTGGAGAAGAAAAGACTTCAGGGAGATCTCGAAGCACTTTTCCAGTACCTGAAGAGGGCCTTCAGGAAAGCTAGAGAGGTACTTTCCACAAGGACATGTAGGAATAGGATGAGGGAGAAGAGCTTTAAACTGAGAGGGTGGGTTTAGATAAGATATAAGGAAGAAATCTTTCACTGTGAGGGTGGTGAGGCACTGGAATGGGTTTCCCAGAGAAGCTGTGGCTGCCCTATGCCTAGAAGTGCTCAAGGTCAGGCTGGATGGGGTCTTGAGCAATTTGGACATTTTAAGGTAGTGGAAGGTGTCTCCACCCAGTGTATGGGGGAGGGGAGGTTGGGACTAGATGATCTTTGAGGTCCCTTCCAACCCAAACTACTCCATAATTCTATGAACATTACACTTGGAAGCAGCAAGATAACTACCCACATACCACACAGTCGGCCGTAGGTAGATACTAATGAATGTCTAACCAGCTATAAAACACAATCTGTCTCATATAGAAAGCACAAACACCTCTTACTTGAGATCTTTCGTGTTCAAGTCAGCTGCAGTGCTTAGGGGAGAGGTTAAAAACATTCTCTCTGGCCTGAATGCTAAGCCAGTTTATTATAAATAGATTACAATTTAGATGTGCAAACATACACCTTCATGTATGTAAACTCACACTTAATTGCTTTATCAGGGCCTAGACAAAGATTAACCCAGCTGCTTAAAATAACCCTTCTAAATGACTGAAAACACTCTCAGTTTCACTATGTTTTGTCCTCTCCAAAGCCAAGCAGATAACGAAAACGTTCCATGAGCCCTACATTCAAACAACAATTTGTTTCCTTTGGATTTATCAAGTTAACAAATCCCTGCACTTCCTCTTACATGAAAATTGGTGCAAATCCACAGAGTCAGTAACATGATTAAAACCCTGAAAATACACTTACAGAAAAACAGACCCTAGCATTAACTGTGTGACCTTTAATTGGCCTCCTCCCTTACTGCTCCAGTTTCTAAGCACCTTTCCCATATGCATCAGGTGGTAAGATTAGCATCTACCTCGAGCAGCTTTGTTCATTCTCTCATTACATGAGCTGTATTGTGGGTGAGAGATTGCCACCTCACTCATTTGAAGATGACTGGATTAAAATTGTTTTGTGGAAGTTCAAGTTATTATAGATGCCTGCTTCCTGCATAAACTCCAATTCCCACAAATTGTACTGCAAACTAAAATCTTCAATAAAAAAACACCCCAACACCTGCAGATCACAATCAACGGCGGTAGTCCCCACCCTGGAGATCTTCTGAAGTCTTTCAGATAACAGGGCACAGGAAACTAGACATTTCAATTCACAGTATTTATAAGTGTGAAAATTCAAAGGTCAGTGAAGAAACTTCATTTAGCTCCTAGTGCAACAGGGGAACATAAAATAAAGCTAAACTTTCCCAAAACCACACACCTGTACCTTCTGAGGGTAAGTGTGTGATGCATGTGGATACACATTCCTTTCTCCTCACAGCAGATCATCTGCCATTGTGAAAACGGTTTAAAAAGGGAGAAAAAGAGAAAAAAACTAGGAAGCCAGTATACACATACAGGAGATAACTGTGTTGCACCGAACCAAACAAACCTAACAGCAGGTACTTTGCACCACTGCTCCTCCTTAATAACCAAATGATACAAGGTACAAGTAGGCACAACTGGAAGAACACGACTTGATTTATTGTATTCTGAATATTTATTCTAAAGCTACAAAAGGATCAGCCATTTAAAATGGAATCAACATCATTAACGTAGGAATGCTGTAATCCACTAACAAGAATTCCCATTTCTCTTTATCTCAATCATTTGATTTCAGAGCTCTTCCTTGTTGTTCTCCCACATCCACTGTGTCTGTTTACCTTTTAAAAAGCAAGATAAATTTCCCTACCTAATTGTTTTCAGTCACCCCTGATTTTTCAAGGGTACAGATCCTTCCCTTTACTTCTCTTCAACTTTCCAGCCAGAATTTTAAGCATGAGGTGAACCCTTGTTCTCTGATACCAGTATCCAATCCAATCCCTACAAACTTGGAAAGGGACTTCTCCCTACTACCTTTCTACAGACAATCATGATCTTTATTACCTGGTTCATTGCACTTGAGAACTGAGATTCATCTGATGGATGTTCTTCCACAAGGAAATTTATTTAAACCATCGCTTACTTTATGAGATGTTTTACATCAATCTGTTCTCACCTTTCAAGGCTGGGATTCAGAAAGCAAGCGTTACAATGGGAAACTCAACTACTACACTTAAACTGACTTGATAAACTGAGAAAACAATTCTTCCTGAAAGTTTTCTAGCAGAGTGTTTTTTCTCTTTAACTTGGCTTTCACTGGAATTTACCTGTTAAAAATAAACTTTTTTAACAGGACAGTGAATGAAAGTAATTAAATTCAGTGGGGTTATGCTCTTAGCCTGTTTATTTTGCTTGCTAAAAATAGAGAGGAATAAGGATGAAACTGAAGCAAAGACATGTCTGTTTGGTATATTTTAAGTATATCTTTGCTACATTACGGCTATAAAGCATGGCAGATGATCTCATTACAGAGAACTATGTTTTTAGGAACAGCACCAAATTCTCAGAATTCCTGTAGCAGCTATGAAGTACTGAGGTAGAAACAGTAATGGCTGTACTGTGCAGGCAGGACAATGTGTTTTACCTGCTGTTCCTTCCTTAGCTTTGAGTGGCAACTTTCCATCCTTGAGCCTCAGCCTTCCACCCTTTGCAAAACATAATCTCTATCTGGATAGGGACAATTATTTTAAAAGATCAGCATTTCCCAAACAGAGATGCTGGGAAAAGGTATTGTGCAATAGACACTTTGGGTTGCTAGGTCAGGGCTGGAAGCAGGATGAAAGCTGCTGAGATGATTTTGGCTGGAGGCCAGAGCACACTCTGCTCTGACAGAGCAGAGATACTGATCCAAGCTGTTTAGTCTCAACCCTTCAGCACTGAAGACCCTCCAAAGACAGGATGCTGCCCACCCCTTTCAATGCACAGCCTTTTCACCTTGCTTCTGGCCACCTCTTGACTTCAACCAGCACTTCATTTCTCTTGGAACCCAGTTATTCTGCTCAGAATGCCAGAAGTACAGCTCCAGAGCACAAAATTTTTAATTCAAAGTAAAAGATAAACAGCTAATGTACTCTGTAATATACAAAGTATATAGAACTCAAATATTAAGGGAACATAATGCATGCTTTCACCCACAATATTAGCATAGATGTCTTTAGGACAAATAGGAAAGAAAAACATGTTAAAAAACACAAGAAGCAATTGTTAACTCACTCATGTTGACACGAAGCCCCATCAACTACGTTATTTTGAAAGGATTTTAACTGAGTAATGAAATAGATTTGAGATTTGCCTTTAAATGTTGAAATGTTTACTCCTAGTTATTCTCCCAACTATGACTCCANNGCCTGTTCGAGTGGGTGGGTGGGGGGGGGGGTGTGTAAGGAGCTGTTTTAAGGAAACAACACTCAATTTCCACAAAAATGGCATAAGGAAGTTGTATTTTTCACATTCCTTCAGGTACTTCAAAGATGTGTAATCTCTCAATAAAGATTTGAGTGCAATTTCTCAGCATACAATTGTGAAAAAGTTTGTGCAGAGAGACATTTTGATCAATGACTCTAATTTCCTCTGCAGTGTTTTTGTCATCCACACACTGTTGCAGCTGCAGTAATACTACATAACCCTAAATGACACTGTTTGTTTTTCTAATATATCAACTCAAATTGCCTCCTCTTGTGACTAATTAAACATGCTTATTATTTCCTGTTGGGTGGGACCTGGCAGTTGTGTTTATGTATTTTTAAAATTTTAAAATCGCTGAAGTAAAAATTTTCAAGTATTTTCAGTCTTGAGCAGATACATTACTTGACAGCAATATAAAAAAAACCACAGAATATTTAGGAAATTAAATCAATCTCAAGAACTTGAAATTTCACAAGTGTGATGCTCTAAATCAGAATTGTTGAGTGCATAATTATTCTATGAAA
This sequence comes from Chaetops frenatus, assembly GCA_013400775.1. Taxonomy (NCBI): domain Eukaryota; kingdom Metazoa; phylum Chordata; class Aves; order Passeriformes; family Picathartidae; genus Chaetops; species Chaetops frenatus. The sequence continues at coordinate 9,119 of VZTR01000460.1, read as the reverse complement.
TCTAGAATCAAATTTATTATAGCAGGTAACTACTAAATCTGGAGGGAAGAAAAAATCATAGCATAAGAAAATTTCCTTGGCAAAGAGTAACTGGACTATCTAAAAGATGTTCTATTAACTATGTTTGCAAACAGATTTTTTTTTTGTTTTATTCCTTTCCCAAGTATCCAAGTAGTGAACTAGTATGTCAAGAGGAAATACTAAAATGCCGTAAACATATAAACTGTTTTTTCACAATATTGTCGCAATAAATTTAGAATGTTTTTGTTAAAACACATTCAAAGCAACTTAAACCAAAGGAATAAACAGCATACAAATATATGGCAAACATATTCTGGCATATGTATAATGCCAAGTAGATGTAAAAATACTGAGGTTCAATGCAGCAAGAACAGCTCTAGTAACTATATTGTATTTTAGCAATGTGAAGTGCTAATGTTACTTGAACTAATCTGAATATGATGTTAAATGCTGTCACATTTTCCTCCAGATTAATATGAATCACTGAATGTCCTAATAGCTCTAGTTCATATGAAAATTGTCCATCGAAGTCAAATTTTAACTTATCAAGAGGCACACACCCATTTCATAAGCCTGAACTGTAATGAATCATTAATACTAAAGTGCAAACCTTTCCTTTTTTTTTTTTTTTTTNTTTTTTTTTTTTTTTTTTTTTGATGGGGTAGAGGGGGCATGGGCAGTGCAGTGTTTCTGAGAAGCCAAGTAACATGCAACCCCAAGACTGCAGAAGTTCAATTCACACAAGGTTTGCTGTATCACCAAGTACACTCACACAGGTCTGGGCTCCTTCTGAAGACACAGTCCCTCACTTTATGTGGGCTCAGAAAATGGAAAGGGCTGGTACTATTGCAATCACAGAGGTGAACTGAGGGATTCTCAGTGTCCTTTTGGTTCTTTACAGCCACTGAAACCACAACGTGACACAAACAATCACTTACATAGCACCAGTATCAGGAACCAAACAGGCAGAGCTGAGTCCACCACCATCATAGTTATACCCAGTTTTCAAACCTACAGATGCAAAGTGGCCAACTAAGGTTTAATTCTTTCCCTTTTCCAAAGAAACTGTAAAACTCCTGCAGCCTCAATGTTGTACAGTAACCTACGACACAACAAAACTCACTTGGACTAAACTAATAAGACCAAAAAACCCTCCTGCTTCCTTTGTTTATACTTTGTGTGCTAAAATCTGTCTGTGTTAAGGCGGATGGAAACATGATCTTTTGAAGGAACAAAAACATAAAGCCAAACCCAAGCAAAAAAACCCCAAACAAACCCAAACCACACAACTCAGACCTACTTTGCTCTTGACCTGTCGACAGTTTGCTTGGAGGACACAATGAAACACAGGGGTATTTCAGTTTCGTATTTTAAATGAAGGGGGAAAACAAAGTGTATCTATCTGTCACTGCTTTTGAAAAGAATGTAGAAGTTAAAAGGGGGAAATAAAGCAGTAGTAGCTTCCTCCCCACACATGATCTGTCGGCTCCACCTAAACACTAAACAAAAGATTTTACCTTGAGACTATAATAGCTTGAAACGTCTTTTAAGGCCTTACATTTAAAACTGTCAACAGTGCTTCACCAAAACACATGTTTAAATGAAAGCACTGAAGAAGATTCACCGAATTATTTCTATGCTCAAAGTTAGATGCAAACTTAGTGCCTGACTGACCTAAGGGCACAGTTAATGACAACTATAATTATGATCTTATCAACATAGAACTTCATAAAAGCTTCACAGTTTATTTAAAGGACATAAAATTACAACTTCCACTTCTAAAATACCTGTGTCAGAGCTAAAAGTGACCAAAATCAGGAACTGCTTTTTCATTACCTGCCTGAAACACTAATTATCTTCTTTGTTTTACAATAGATGTGTTATTTTGTCAGAGAACCAAAGGAAAGCTATCAGCATGTTGAGAAAAAGGATTAAACTAACTGTAGCTTTCATTCGTTGCTTACATAACAGAGCAACAATTTTCTTAACGATTGATACTTTTGGATTTAGAGTTGGCAAACAAGGCACTGAAAGGTGAAAATATTTTAGCAAGTACAGTTTGAAGCAATCTATGAAAACACAGGAGAATTAAACAGCATCTCTGAAGACCACAGGTCAATTTTCTCAACACTAGCTACATCAGAAAGCCAACTGTAATTTAGTAAAAGATATATTGTCTTTCACTGTATCTTTGCAACTCCAAAAACGAATAATCACTTTGCTTTACAAGCACTTTCCATAGTAAAGACTCACAGGCCTTCAAACTTAGTTCCTGTCCTTCGAGAGCCAGCAATATTCACAATAATACGAATTCCTAACTGAACATATTTCTGGAGATTGCATGTATTCATGAGAAAGTGGCATGGGAAGGTTTTGGAGAAGGCAACAATGAAAAGAAAACTCAAAAATCTATTAATTAGCAAATTTGTGTCAATGATATTTATTTGTTAGTATCTATTATTGAATTCACATAATGTCACCTCAAGGAAAAAAGTAAATTAAATTTAGTATTGAATTTTTTAAAGTAAAATTTTAAAGTAAACTTAAATTCATTATTAAAATTAATTTTTAAAAGTAAAATACATAGTAACAGAGAAACAACCAGAACTGCTATTTTTCAACAAATGAAGCAGGAAATTTTCAATTGTGCACGTAAATGAAGCACCACTGTCTGCTTTCTACCCTCTCTCCCTCTTCCAAGACACTCATTTTCTCTCCCAGCACACTTTTTTATCCAGAAAACTTTTCTGATTTCAAAATAAATACTACAAAAATATTACCAAGGTGTTGCTGGAACAAAGCAAGTACAGACAGGAAGTTTATCTGCTACAACGCTGTTTTTTAAAAACACACAACACGATGCAAAGTGTTATAAAGCTGTTCTTTACAACCTTAACTCAAAATGTATTCATTTCTTGCATGAGAAAATAACTACATTTTTTGATGACTCAACCACTGACTGACACTTTCTTTACAAAAAGAACAGAGTGGAAAGAAAAAAAGCTTTCCCTCTCCCATTTAGTATCTCAAATTAAGTTATTTAACATATCTCACACAGATTTCAGCACTGAGATTCCCTGAAATCTCCACACTCTTGGTGTGGCACACCCCGACAATAATATTTTGGCATAACTGTTAGTTAAATTCTTGGGTCAGGGAAGACTGCAGAACAGAGCATCTGCTTCTGGATGGTTACAGGCTGCCTTTTTCTTTTTCATTTTCTCATAAACGGTAGCCATTTCTGTAGATTACAAAACATTGCACACGGGATGCTATCTTAGAATGACGTCTTGGTTAACGCTTTCCTAGAACGGGCAGCTACCTTCTTTCATGAAAGGATACAAACGCTTTGACTGAAATACTATTTCAAAAGTTGATACTACATAGTAGATAGCACAGAGACTCCGGATGTCAATAAAATCGAAGTGTTCTATTTTCAGCCCTGTTCTGTGAGCTTGACAGTGATGGTGTAGCACCCTGCAGCATATAAGGCACAAGAGCAAAGAATTCTTCCACTTTTCTCTGTGAACAGAGTAAGTGAAAAGAGGACTTCTGAAGCACAAAACGTGTCAAACACAATCAGCACTTTAAAAGCATTTTTAACCTCATGATAACAATAATCTGCATTTCCTTTAAAATGTTATTCTTAAGCAAAGATTTTGAGCATTTTAAGACAGGAAGTTGAAATGCAGCAGATGATCCCTTGCCTCCGAAGTCTTATATTCTCCAAATGCTTACAGGCACTCGGATTTACTTATTTGAATGAAAATACGCAGCAGTACACACATGATTATTATAGCCCAATAGCACGTAGCTCGTGTCACAGAAACAATACTCCCTTTTACATTCACGTAAAACATGTCATAGCACTTCACCTAAGCTACCATCAAAGCAGAAAGCACCAACAGACTAAAAAAAAAAAAAATAATTGTGATGATGAGAAGTTCGATATTCTTGGTTTTCAAGGTCAAATGTAACCGAGCAACCAGTGCAGTAATACTCCTCGTCGCGACGCAAACTTTTCGGTTTCATCACTTACAACTAAATTACCTTTAAAACCCTCACTATTTCGCACCTTTTAACACTGTCTGCGGCACTCTCGGGCTGCACCCAAGACAAGGACACCCGGAGTTGCCAGTATCAACCCACGTTTTCCTGGTGAGCACCTGCACTCCCAAGCCCGGCCGGTGACTGTGCCCGGGCCGTATCTCAGGTTCAGCCGCGTACGTGTGTCACCTTCGAAACCAAAAGCGATAGAAGCAGCACCTCCTTTGCCTACGAGCACCCGCCATGCGAGCGGCAGAACCTGGGCTTGCAAATTTTTCTCGCTTTACTGTTCAGCCTGTCATGGACACCCCTTCCCTCGCTAGGAACATCCCTGTAACACAAGCAGCAGCAAAGCCGTCCCCGGCACCCCGCCCGCTCCCCGGGCTGGCTGCAGGCGAAGCCCGCGGCAATCCCTGCCGCCGCCGAGGTCACAGGCGCGGGGCCAGAGCCGGGCACAGCCACCCGCGGCAAACCTGCGCTCCGGGGGGCTGCGGAGCTCTGGGGGGCTGCCGCGCTGCCCCAGCCCAGCCCGGCGAAATGCCCGCTCCCGCCCCGCTGCGGGACAGAGGGAGCGCAGCCAGGCGGGCGTCGCAGTGANGGGCGGGGCGGGCCGGGCCAGGCCGGGGCGGAGCTGGAGCGGCGGGGCAGGAGGAGGCGCGGCCGCGGCGGTGGTGAGGGAGCCGGGAAGCGCCTGCTACCGACCCACCCGCTGGCCACGAAATCCCTGAGCCGGGGACAGGCCCTCCCGCCCGGTTGAAACCGCGTAAACACGCGAGTCCTTTCATCCCAGGGCAGCTGCTGCCGCCGCAAGAATAATCCTGCCCTTGCCGACGTTCCTTGGCCCGCGGCGGCATTCGCGACACCTCTGTGGAGACCAGCCCGACTCGGTAGCTGCCAGTGTTTTTTGTACCTCTAAATATAAAGTTTGGAAGGGGAGAAAGACTCTGCATAGAGTGAATTTAACCCCACTCACGCAGTGCCTGGCTGCTGGCTGGCTTTCCCAGGCACTCCATTAAAAGAAATTTACCGATTGCTTACCACCCGATGCCTGAAAACATTACTGAGCAGGGAGTACGGGCTACACAGCATCATTTTCCGGTAGATTTACACAGTTTCTGACAGAACAGGCTCCCAGGTAACTTGACTTCTGTTAAACAGTGCCAACCATCAATAATAAGCTTATTAATACCAGAATCCAGGTTTGCAGCACAGTAACCAAGTCTCCCAGACACATTTAACCAAGGCTGAAGCAGGCCTGCTAGTGCCACATTTAATTGGCACAAATGCTATGTAGAACAAGTTCAGATATCTTAATGCTGAATCTCAAACGTCTGGTTTGCTAAGGGTGAAGGGTGCCTCAAATGAGCAGCCAGCAGAGCTCACAGAATGTGTGTTAGCACAGAAAGTCAGCAGCACACCTCTGGGGAATTTTGTTTATGCTAAGGCCACGTGACATAGGGCTTCACGAATGAGACTAATGAAAATCATAATTTTAAGAAAGATTTAAAGACCTCCAAATATATAAAGGAACCAAGGTATATGACCGTTGCTTTTTTTGTGTTGAAGCAAGGAATTATAACCTACAGTGAAACTATATTCCAAAGAAATAGGGTCAAATCATAAGCCACCTGCAACATGAAAGGAGTATTTGTACCAGAAATGGAGTAGATTCAGATGTTACATTTCGTGCCACATCTCTGGGTTGGAGCAGAGATACACAATGTAATATGAGTGCTGAGAGTGCTTGGAAATGCAAAGGATTTTCTTTTCTGTCTTGAGAACTGAAATTTCCTACGTTACGCATACATATGTATGAAGAGAGTGTAATTTCCTTTTTTTTTTTGGATTGCCACTCATGCTCTGTGATGTAATTCTAAAAATGCACTCCCCCATTCTCTTCCCGGTACAAACTGGGAGTTAAAAATGACTCAGCATTTCCGAGTAAAACGTGTTATTATATGAGGATATTCACAGACATTCAAGACCCAATATTAATCTTTTCTATGCAAGAAAATACACTGAATTAATAGGACAAGTAAGGAAAGAACTGTGTCCCAAAGCCCTTGGAGGAGGAAGTCTGGATGGATTTTAAGTACAAAGAAGTTTCAAAATAAGATTGGTTTGAAAGGAAAGGTGCCATGTCACAGCTAATCAAAGGTGTGCTCACAGGGCAAAACCTGTATGAACAAGTACCAGGAAATCAGACAAGGTGGATAAGTTCCAAAACTTAAGGAGACTTACCTGGTGGATTTATTTTAAAAGGACACTCAGGCTCAGCTTTCCCTGTGAAATCTTAAGCAGCTTCCACAAACATCTAGGTTTTACAATAAAATCATCTTCTCAATTATATTTAAATCATAAATTTGCCTTTTTTAGAGCTTAATACCATAACTGAAATTTTATTTCCACTGAAACCTACAGTAGTGCCAGGCTGTAAGCCCACACTTCGGTAAAATTATCTTCACAGGACACTTGAGATAAATGAACTGCTTTATAGCACAGGATTCCCACTCGAAGAGCCAAATAATCCCATTCCAGCCACTGAGGAAATCAGGCAGGTAATACAGGCTCTGTGGTTTGCAGTGATGAGGTGCTGCCTATTTCCTGTATAACACTGGTTTCCACTGTTACCATCAGGATACTTCGGTACCTGGACAATATCGGCTCAGAGACAAAGAGCAGGTGATCAGACCTGAACCCAAAGGAGCAAATAAATGCCTGCTCATGAGCTGAAGGGAGAGTTGTGAAATGGTTGAAGCCATGTCTCTGGTAGCTGGGCAGATGCACTAAGGAAAGACTTTCTAGCTGTATGCTTAACCTGGCTGTTCCACCTCAGTCAGGTGGGGGTACGTTTAAGGTTCCTGATATGCAGATGCGATTTAGAAGCTGAGTCTGTTCTCTGCTAGATTCACTGTGGGAATACAGATCCCTTTCTAAGGTCAAAAATCTTTGGCCTCAGTACTTTTTAATTCTGCAACTAATGATAGATAAACATGTAATACAAGCAGAGATTTTTAAAATAATCAATCTTTAATTGGTATGCCTGGATTGGAAAAATTAATGAAAGTTTCTTACATTATTTTTCTTCTGTTCCTGAGGTATGTATTGGAATCAGGATAAGCTCTTTTCATTCCCTTTGACGTAGTAGATTTGATGATAAAGCAGGAAAAGATAAGGGAAAGTCTAAAATAGCTACTGAGAGATACTTTCTTTTAAAGCTTTCAGCTGCCCATCTTAATTGAACTGATATGCCATACTATCCAAATCTATTTCTGGTCAATCTGTTATTTCTTTTCATCTAGATAATCCAGAAGTTCTAACTTAAAAACTGATTTGCCTTACATAGTGTCCAGTGATCATCTTAACACACTACAGTTTCATAGACATTGTCAGTGTTTAGCCAATATTTGCTGTTGGCATTGCCATTGTCTCCCATAGCTTGAATNAAAGCTTTCAGCTGCCCATCTTAATTGAACTGATATGCCATACTATCCAAATCTATTTCTGGTCAATCTGTTATTTCTTTTCATCCAGATAATCCAGAAGTTCTAACTTTAAAAACTGATTTGCTTTACGTAGTGTCCAGTGATCATCTTAACACACTACAGTTTCATAGACATTGTCAGTGTTTAGCCAATATTTGCTGTTGGCATTGCCATTGTCTCCCATAGCTTGAATCCACCACTNAATGTGAAACCGCTACATTAAACACAGGAAGACAAAAAAAAAACCAAACCAAAAAAACCCCACAGTTATATTTTTAAGATGGTGTCATCTTTCTGAGAATATATATGAAGCCCTAATGAAGTTGCCTATAGAAACTCTATTTAAAAATCCATTCCAAATAGACAAAGTACATGTGCAAAGCCAACCATTTGAACTGCAGCTAACAGGATGTAGAGTTCAACAATGCTGCTGAATCCCCAGGTTGCAGCATTCATGAGAAGTACTTTCTGTCACCTCTGTCATTTTTGGTGGATGATAAACTGGCCTCAGTTCATCATATGTTTCATCAGACTTAGATGGACACAGCAACACCCTGCAAAGCTCCGAGCAGCGTGGTGTCTCCTGCAGTTCCACAGGCCACATCCCAAATGCACCTCTTGCTTGCTTCCTCCAGAGCTACAAATCAGACATGGCATCTCATGTTACCTCCTCCGTGGTTCAGACCTGTAACTTTGCTTTCTGGTGTTTTGGGTAAGAGTGCCAGAGCTGAAGCAGGAGGTTTCAGTAGTGAATAGCTGATGGAGGGCAGCTGCAGGGGAGTTAATTTAGTAGACTTAAGAGAACCACGAAGCTGTAGACATGGCTGATGTGTGCAATTAATTTGAGAAAAGGGAACCTTTGGAGAGCGCTAGAAGTAAACGAGAAAGGGAACACTGCCCAACATTTACTCATAGCTGTGATATGGGATAGGGTATCACTTCCTAAAACACATTGAAAGAACCAAGCAGAGAAGGCAATTTGATGTATATCATTTTGGGAATGATTAGTTTAGCCTCCCCTTACTTTGCCTGTGTAATGCTAAGCCTTCTTCCTTCTTTTCTTTTAAACTGGTAGACAGTAAGTAGAGTTTCACAGCAAACCTCTCAGTTACACCAAAAACGGTGGTTTTTAGATTCTCTGTGAATTTGCTGCAAGATAGCTGCTCTCAATGGAGCTACCTAGACCACTGTGAGAAGTTGCAAGCTCATCGGAGCCTTGAAGCTGCTTTATGCAGAACATACAGACTGTTCCAAAAGTGTTGCCCAGGCTGCTCCTACATAGCAGTCCAGGTTTAGAGGCTGAGCAGTGTAACACTACAACACTTTGTACATGTATTGAGGCAACAGAAAAGGTTGTGTTTGTAGAAGCTATTTAGAGAACTGTCCTGGTTTGAAGGACAGGTGTCTGCTAAGGAAGGCAGGGGACCTCCCTTGGAATGGAAAAAATGTAAACCCTTTCCCTCTGAATTATCGTAATTCTGAAATTAAGGGGCTCACAGGCAAAGATATGGGAAATGGAATAACTGTTCTTTACTAGTAATTTTAATAAAACAAACAACAGCTACT
>VZTR01000459.1:122404-146821 GCA_013400775.1 Chaetops frenatus | reverse complement strand
TTGTGCTCTCGCGGTGCCAGGAATTGGGATCTCTGCGGCGGAGGGCTGGCAATCGCACCGCGCTGAGCTGGGCGGGTCTGACCGGAGCGGGGGTGCTCAGCCCTGTCCATTCCCAGCCGATCCTGGATTCAGCCAGCGGAGGTTTTGGGCGCAGTTCAACACCTAACCTGTGAGCTGTGTCCAGGGGGGGCTGTGCACCAGCGCAGCGCTGCTATCAGTTCATTCCGCAGCTGAGCGTGGCAGGTCCTGATGACTTTTTGTGGAGCTGGCAGCAAATCTGCCGGGATTTGTCCAAGTGGGGACATTCCCGGCAAACCGTGGGTACCAGCGCTGATGTGTCAGCCCTGTCCATCCCCTCCCAGGGCAAGGAGCAGCGCTCATCCTCACCGTGCCATGGGCGTGCTCGGGGATGGATCCCTGCGGAGCCCAGAGCCTGCCCTGGGCTGATCCCGTGGGATGGATGTGAATTCGGGATTAGGGATCGCAGGGTGGACACAGCCAGCTTGATACAGGCGCTCGTTTGATTGTGAGGTGTAGAAGATCCCCAGTGCAAGCCTCTTGAAAATTCCCTTTCCCTCCGGATTTTAGGCAGAGCAGGTTTTACACAGCAACATTCCTCTGGTGAGAGCTGAGCAAGCAAAATTTAATAATCAGCTGCATAACAGTTTAGATCAAATCAAACAGCAAGAGCAGCGTCGCCTTTAAAACATTTGAATAACATTTAATATCCTCTGTAGCATTTACTTTTCACAAGCCTCTGCAAAACCAGCAAATGTTCACAGAAATTTGGCAAACTGACTTCTGCACAAATGCAGCCCCTGAGAAGAGCTGTTTGTGAGTCTCCACTTCACAAAGTTTCACCCAATCAACAACAACAACAACAAAAATTCCCAACAAAACCCCAGACAGCGCCTCACGTGCTGGGGGCGACCAAAGAAATCCCCTGATTTGGGTGACCAATGAACGTCCCCAGCAATGAAAAGCGAACAATTTGTCGGCAGCCCCTGCACTTGAAAACGAATGATCCAAATTATTCAGCGAGTCTCCCTGGATAGTGAATCCATTGAAAGGGGATCGAGACAGAGTCATAAATTATTCATTACGCAGAGGAGAATGAAATGCATATAATCATAACAATAATAATAACAACAACAATCGTTACACTAATAATAGCAACCAGAGCCCAGTCAGCTCTGCCCGGAGAACCAGGGAGCCATGAAGCCTCCCAGACTTTATTTTCCATTTATCCCAGCCCCTATTTAGAGCAGCTGTGTTAAATAAAGGAATGTAAAGTGGGCCGACAGTTGGAATAAATGTATTTATTGCCAATAATTTGACTGGCTTGCCTTGGTTGGGGGTGATGGACTTTGTGCTCGGGTCCTTGGCAGGGAGCAGCTCCATGAACTCACACTCATCCCGGTAATTGCTCCATAGAATGGATTTCTCCGTGTCCTGGGCTGCTTTTAAGGAGCCTTTGGAAGTGGCTGCAGCGGAGGCATGTCCTGTCCCACTGTCCCTGGAAAATTTATAGGCGTCCACGGGCTGAAAGAGAAGTGGAAAGTGCTGGCCTGCCACATATCCCTGGGATCTGACTCTTCCTGGCTTGAATGGGACCTCGATTGCGGAGTCACCCGGGAGCCATTGAGCAGCCGAGAGCTGAGGAGAGGCCGCAGCACTTGTCACCCAGCCCGCGAGTTTCCTGTTGTCGCTGGCACGCCTGGCCTTGGCTGGGAGAGCCCCGCCGCGGATCCGCCTCCAGCCTCCATCGCTGCCTTTCAGCTCCCCGGCGATTTTGCTGCCCTCGGGACCCGAGGTTTCCTCTGGGCATCTTTGGCTTGGGAGCTCCTTCCAGCAGCGCCCCCGGGGGGGAGGAGGATTTTCTCCCCGGGGAGGGGAGCTCTCTGCGGGGCGATATTGAACATTCAGATACATTTCTATGCCTCGCACCGTGCTGGAAAGAGCCCGGCTACCGCTTTGGCATGCAAATGAATCGCCGCTCGCAGCGCAGGGGGCTCGGCCGTGGCACTCGGCCATCTCCCGGCCAATTCCCACAGGTCTCCCCGGGGCCCCGAGGGTCCTTCCTGAGGCTCCCTCGGAGCTTTCTCCACCTCTCCAGCTCTCCGAGAGGACAGGGGAGGGGTCCTGCCGTTCCCTGCGTGCGGGGGGAAATGACATTTTTAAAGCTAAGGAGCGGCTGGTTGGGCCGGGAAGGAGCAGAGCGCCGGCCCGGTGCGGCTCCATCAGCCTTGGGTGCTGCAGAGGGGGCTCAGCACCCACAGCGCTTGGGGCTGGCTGGGACACCAGAGCTGAAACGGTGTCACAGAGATGGTTTTTGTTTGTTTGGTGAGTTAATCGGCAGCTCGGGCTGAGCCTGCCCAGGTGGGGAAGGTGTGGGAGGATGGGGGAGATGAGGCAGAGCCCAGCAGGGTCCGGGGCTGGTGCTGAGCCCGGTGCTGAGCCGGTTTTGGGGACACGTGGGACGTGGCAGAGGCAGCCCCGCTGCCCCTCCCTGTGGCACGGCAGGAGGGCTGGGCTCGCAGATCCTCTGCTGCCGGGCAGCTGTGAGGAAAGGAGCAGAAGAAAGAGTTCCTGCTGGCATTTTTGTTGGAAGTCGCCTGAGTATTAAGTGGAACACGGTTTTCATTACCAGCTCCATTTCGGTGCAATAAATCACGAACTAGAAACACACTTCTGGCCTGGATTCTGCCCTCAGTTCTGAGTGGCAGTAACCAGAGGCAAAACCCGGCCCATATGGTCACCTTTTGGAATTAATTTCTTCTGGTAATTTCTGTGTAATTAGGCTGCTTCCTCTCCCGGGCAATTACGGGTGCAGATCTCGTGCCAAAGGTGCGCTTTGCACCTCACGGACCTGTGAGGAGACACAAACTCAGCCTCCAGGTGACAATCTGGCCCCTCAGCAAGGGGACCCTGGACATCCCTAGAGTCCTGGGAGGAGGTGGGGCCACCAAGCATCGACGGAGCACGGAGCAAGCCCTTGCTGTTGGGCTGCAAAGAGAACACGGAGCCTTTTTGCCAGCTCCAGCTGCTGCCGGAGTATTTGGGAGGTCACTCCCGCCGAGCAGGCTGCAGGAACCTGTAATTGCAACAGATGCTCTCCGACAGCGGCGGCCCCGTGGGGGAGCAGAGCCGCTCATCCCCATCCCCCCCACCCCCCAGGGCAGGAATCTAATTTATATCTCATCAGACAGTTTTATTTTTCGGGATTACCGATGGGTTCGGTGCCAGAGAGCCCCGCGGGCTCTGCCTCGCTCCTGCCTCAGACAGGGGGAGTGCAGGGTCGTAAAAGAGACTCCTCGTGCCGGGTTATGGGGCCTATAAAATTATCCCTGGTAGGAGCTGGCTGCCCATTGAAAGGCGCGCTTTAAAGGGATAACAAAGGCAGCCCCTCGCAGCTTCTGTACAAGGCCTGGCTTTGGATGGGGAGGAGATGGGGTTTGTTTGAGCCAGGCTTCTGTGTGCTCGGAGGCTGCTGGGGATCCTTCCTGGGAGCCAACAGCTCCAGGCCCAGCGGGACAGAGAGGGAGAGCAGGGAGGAGGAGCAGGAGCAGACATTGCTCACCTCACCTCTGCTTCCCCTGGGCTTTGGGAGGAGCCCTGCTCTCCCTCTGGGGGGGTTTGCCCGGGGTTTGGATGTCAGGGCAGCCCTGGGCCTGCTGTGGGCTGATGGATTTGTTCCTGTTCTGCCACAGGCAACGACAGCCCCGAGAGGGAGAGTGTGGGAGCAGAGGGGAAGGTGCTGCCTCCAGGAGTGCGGCTGCCCTCAGTGCTGGGGGTGGGGGGCTCCTGCAGCCCCTCCTGTGCTCCGGGCTTCCCCCGAGGCAGCCCCAGCAGTTTGCAGCTCAGGGGGGGCACAGGGCACGCAGTCCTCAGCTTCCCCCAGCTCCAGCTGCTCCCTTCAGCTCCTCGAGCTGGAGCAGCAGTGATTTCACCTCCCTGGCTGATTCCTGGGGACAAAATGGGCTTTGGGAGTGGTACCCATTCTGCCCAGGTCCGGGTGAAATCTCCCTGCTCTGAGATTCACTCTCGGGAGAATATTAACAAAAAAACGGGGGTAAAAAAGGGGAATGTTTTTCCATCTCCTGTGCATCCAGCTCTGAAAATCAGACTCACCCAGGCAGGGGGTGCAGCCGTGCTGGGTGAACTTTCCCATCCATGGGAAGGGCTCTGCATGTCAGTCCCTCACATCTGTGCTCAGGGCTTAAAACCAGCCCCTCACACTCAGTCCCAGTTCGAGATCCCAGGCAGAGAAATGCTCCTCAAGCCACAGGTTGTGCCCTGGTCTCAGAGTGAACACACCCTGGCAATGCTGAGAGCAGCTGGTCCTTGCCCCGTTAGCTGGGACAGCACCATCCCTTCCCAGACAGCTTCCCCACCTTCCCAAACCTCAGCTCCCAAATTCACGGGCTCACATTTTCCCTCACTGCTTCCTCTCATGGCAGCAGAGAGAACCTTAGAAAGCAGGAGCTGAAACCCACTGTGGCAAACAGGAAAAAATGACCAAACCCTCCCAGAGGAGAGAAAACCCCTCTGGTTTTACCCCCCACCAGCACCGTGCACTCGGGAGCTGGGGCTCTGTGTGGATCTGAGGAATTTTGGGGGACACAAAGGGACAGTCCAAGGTCTGTCCCTGCCCCGGGTGGAGGCTGGGGAAGCAGCAGCAGCCTCTGAACAACCCCCCAGGCTCCCAGCCTCCCTGAGAGTTTAATTTTTGGGAAGCTTTAACATCCCCAGCTTACCAAGCTCTGAAAGAAAGGTCAGCTAATCCTCCAACAGCGTCTGAATGAATTCAGGCCCAAAGTGAGATTACTAAACAGGGGAGAGGGAGGCCGGGAGAGCTGCATGGATACAGGGACCCTTCCCATCGTCAGGCCTGCCTTTCTAAAGAAATGGACCTTTTATTCCAGTTCCCATCCCCCGGGGAGGAGGGAGGGGGTGGGCAGACACGGCCAAAGCACCCAACTCTCCTCCCCCAGCAGCAGGGCTGGGAGCCCTGAAAGAGAGCTGGGGGTCCCCATCTGGTGTCCCGTGGCACTGAGCAGCACCCACAGCCTTGGGATACCCTGCTCTGGGTGGCAGCTCAAGCAGGGCCCGAGGTAGTGCTGGAGCAGCCTCCCTTCCGTGTGACACCTGTGACAGCAGCAGGGACAGCCTGGTGCCACCAGAGGCAGCTTGAGAGCAGCCAGGGACTGGAGCAGAGGCAAAGGACAGAGGGAGAGAGGTGCAGGACAGTCGTGAGCTGTGCGGTTGGAACCAGCCCCGTCTCCTTTTTGGGGAGATGTTTTCACTCACTTTGTGGGGGAGTTTCCAATTGCAGCCCCGATTAGAAACCGAACTGGTTTTGGAGTGTCTGAGCTGCTGTGACATGTAGTCCCTGTCCCAGGGAAACTGAGGCAATGAGTAAGGCAGTGGTCACCAGAGAGGCTCCCTGGTCCTAATTCTCTTCCTCTCCCTAGTCCTGCGCTGGTTTTACTCCAATTCTTGCTTTACTGCGAGGAAAGAGAGGAGACAAATCCTTGCTGTGCTGGAGAGCCTTGACCTGGAGCCTGTGGGCTTTGGGGGATTCTCATTTAGCTCAGCCTGGGCTGGTTCCAGGCGTCACCTGAACATTTCCATCTCATTTTGCTGTCCCCAAACAGTGACAAACATTAACCAGAGGTGGCTGTGGGGACAGACACAGCGAGTCCCCTGTCCTGGCAGGAGGTGGAGAGGGCTGTGCCAGGAGTGAGGACAAGGGGACAGTGCTCCTTGGCAGGATAAGAGGGTCCATCCCCTGTCCCTGCCTGTCCCCTCGTGTCCCAGCCCTGGGTGAGCCCATCTCAGCCTCCCCATCAATCCCCTGCTCAGCTCCCTGCTCCTCCAGACGTTGCCTCCAGCTATTTAGCCTCTCTCCGGATCATTAACCATATTGAGCAACACCAGTCCTGTGACTGGTTAATTAGTAAAGACCTGACTAATTAGTTAATCGTGTTTACCGAGTGCTTTGAGAGTGCTCAGTGTTATTATTTTTAATTATGAGTGGCCCCGGGTGCCCCTCCCCTCCACATGCCGAGCCTTGCAGGGCTCACAGCCTTTGGCTCTGGGTTTGGGCTGGGAATTTGCCCCTTCTCCTCTGGTCACCAGGTCCTTAACAGCCTCTAGGGGGGTTTGTAGTGTTTAGAAAAGCCCCTCACGGATTTCCACGCACCCTGGTACGCTGAACTGGCTCTTCCAAAGCCATCCCATCCCTGGAGGAGTCAGGCTTGGCCCTTGGGTGGCTCTGCAGAGCTGAGCCCTTGTGCTCCCCTCAGCCCACACCCAGCCTTGTTCTCCCTCCCCACAATCCAGCCCTCAGTGCCGTGGACACCTCGGATTTGGGAGCCTCCCATTCTACCTGAGAAAAATCAGCTGCCAGCAGAAGGAAAGGCAGGTTATTCCCAGGTCTGAGCGGGGCTGGTCAGAGGGAGAGGACAGGCAGAGGTTTCATCTGCCCAGAAGAATGTGAACGGGGTTTGTTAGGCAGGGGAGGGTCTTGGCACCTCTGAGGAATCACGGAGTCTGATCTCCTTGGGATTGTCTTCATTCGTAAAAATGTCATCAGCTCGTTAAGCAGGGCCATAAAGAGCCCCAGTCCCCCCCTTATCACTGTGGGATCTGCAGGGGAGGCTGCCAGCACCAGCTGCAGGATCAGACCCACCTCCAGCCAGCACTGAGAGGGGAACTCTGGCCCTGGAGCAGCCAACGAGCTGGAAAAGCCACCCAGGGCTTTTCCCTGGGCTGGGAATATTTCTGTCCCTGGGGGGCACAGTGACAGCGACTTCAGTGCTGCTGCCTTCACCCCAACCCTGCTGTCCCCAGGCTGCAGCTGGGGGCTCTTGGCTTCTGCAGTTCTGGGGATCCCCCAGAGGTGTGGCTAGGGGCTGCCAGCTCCAGGTGACACTCCCCTGGGTGGCTGCTGGCACCCTCGGGCCGTGCTGATGGGGAGGGATGTCACTGCAGGATCACGGAGCTGCTGGGAAGTGGGAGGTGTTTTCCCTTTGCACTCTGAATTTCCTGCTGGAAATCCTCCCTTTTTGGCTGCCAGCGAAGGGCAGAGCAGGCTGAAAAGGGCACCAATCAAAATGTCAGCAAGAATGGGATGGAGCCCAGCCTCAGGCTCTGGAACTGGTCTTGGACTGGCCAGACTGGTCCAGAGAAAGCAGCTGCTGGTGCAGGGTCCTGCTTCCAACCTGAGCAGCACCAGGTTCCCTGGGAAGTGCTTGAGTGTTGAGCAGCCACACGGCAGTGGGGGTTTCTCTGTAATTTAGGGGGTTTCTCTGTAATTTGGGGGGGTTCTGAACCACAGAGGGGGTCCTTGCAGATCATTTTAGTGGTATATAAGCAGTAAGAGTTGCTCAATGGCTGCCACTTCTATGGATCACCCACCCAGGACATTTCCAGGTTCTTTATATGGATTAACTGGCACGGGATAAGGGCTTAGAAGGGGTTGGGACCATTTGGGCTCTGGAAATTTGATTCTCAGCTGTGCTGTGTTTGTCCCCCTGTGTGTGAAGGTCAGAAGGGCCCCTGGGCTCTGTGTGGGCTGTGGCCCCAGCCCGGTGTCACCTGCAGGAGGGACCCCATGGGTGCCAGCAGGAAGGGCAGGAGCACCAGAGCTCAGTTTAGTTTCTTCCTCAACACCAATTTTCCCCCTTGCCCGACCTCCTCCCCAGCATCCTCCTCTCAGAACCCATTTCTTCACTCCACGAAGCTCCTCCTGCAGCCAGGGAACACCAGGAGCCCTTCCCCAAAATCCTCCCACTGTGGGATGGGGGAAATTCCTTTTGCCCAAAATCCTCCTGGGCAAGGCAAGACCTGGAGCCCTGTCCTGGTGGGTGACAGGGTGGCACAGTGTCCCTGGGGTGTCAGAGCTGTCCCTCTGCCCCAGCCCAGCCACAGCCTCAGCGTTTCCAGGCAGGAGGAGAGGCTGCTCCATCTCTGCCTCTCCAGACAGAGGGAAACCCAGGCAGGGAGGGAGGGGGACAAACCCAGCTGCACCTGGGAGATGTCATGGTTGGTTTTGCAGCCCCAAACAGGCAGTGACAGCAGCTTCGTGGGGGTGTGAGCAGAGGGGAGCAGGGCAGATTTATGGCCCTGGGTCAGGCTCAGGCTGAGCCAAGCCTCCTGCCTAGCATCAGCTTTAGCAAGAAGAGATGAAGTGCAGAACCTGCAGTTCCTGTGAGAGGAGAGACCCTGGAGAGCAGGAGCAGCGAGTTCTGTGAGAGGCCATCCTGGCCCTGGCCCTGCTCTGCTCGGGGCTCTCCTGTCCAGGCTGGCTGTGGGATTGCAGGGACCAGGCCTGAGCAGCCCCAGGCAGAGGCTGAATCTGCTCCCTCAGTCCCACGGAGCTCCCCGGGCTGTGAGCCACCAGCAGAGCAGCTGGAGCCCGAAGGAAGCAGGAGCAAAGAGCTCCCCTCTTCCAAAACAAAATAAAATTCACAGCAATTCCCAGCCCTGCAGGAGGGAGCAAGGCCAGGCAGAGAACTGAAACCTCGGAGACAAATCCAAATCCAGCAGCCTGCTGGGCATGGGCATTGCCAGGCCAGGCAGAGGCTGTGGAGATTTGGAGATTGTCACAGCACCACAGGACACAGGGCCCAGGCCATGCCAGGGCTTCCCTTTCTGGCCAGACACCCGGACTGAAAGTCTTGTAAACTCAGAACCTCATAGAAGAAGATTCAGCAAAATTCCTGGAGGCTCCCGGCTCTCCCTGGGACCGGCGTGGGACAGACCTTTGTCCCACATGCGGTGAGGTTGTCACTTCATCACCATCGGGTACTGAAAGCTGCTTTTCAGCTGGGCTTTGACGAGTAATTGATGGATGGTGCAATGGTTATTGTGACTGCAGTGTCCCCAGATTGTCCTCTTTGGCAATGCCTTTTGATGTCCCTCTTCAAAGGACAGGGGCAGGTCCTGCCTTTTCCCTGGGAAGGGATGACCAGGAAAGTCTTGGCACAAACATCAGTTAAAGTGCCTGGGCTGTTGAGGCTGCTCCTCCTTCATCCCAAGTCCTTCACCTGAGGCAGGTGAGGTATTTTTCTGATACTTTTGCTCCATTAGACCTTGTGACACCTCCCCAGGTGAACTGGGGGGCTCGGTGCAGTTGTTTGCAGTGCTGGGGACCCACACAACGCCCTGGGCACAAAAAGGGCGCAGCTCAGGGGCTCTTAATGAGCTACAAACGCTCGGCTTGGATCCGTAACGGGCTGAAAATGCCCTTGTTTATTTACGGGATTCGAGGGCTCCTTTCATGGGGGATAAAGGCGCTGGAAGGGCTGGTGAGGTATTTTTGCTTCCCTGGAGTTAATGGGAGCATCCCACTGGTGCCAGTGGGAGCAGGGCAGAGCTCCCAGGGGAAATACTTGTGCTGCTCCCTGTGCCGGGGATAAAGGGAGTGCCAGTCCAGGCAGCTCCTGCTGCACAAAGGACACACCTCTCCAGGTGGCTCCAGCTGGCCCAGGAGGCTTCCAAGCCACGCTGGGTTTATTTTCCAGGGAAGCCACAATCGGAGCTCAGCTCCCTCCAGCTTCACTCCCAGCTTTTACTCCAGTGCTGCCGTGGTGCCTGGTGAGCACCAAAGAGCCCCTGGCTCAGCCAGGCTGCCCAGGACCTTCACCCAGAGCCTGCCAGGGCGCTCTGGGGCTGCCCAAGGAGGGCAGGGGTGCTCCTCCAGCCCAGCCAGGCAGGTCAGTGATGCTCCCCCAGCCCTACCAAGGTGGTTTTGATGCTCCTCCAGCCTGGCCAGGGCCGACGGGGAAGCTCCTCCAGTTCTGTGCAGAAGGTTTGGGAGCAGCTGCCTGTCCTGCAGCTGGATTTGAGCCTGGCTGTGGCTGGGAGGGCTCCACAGCCTCTGAACCTGCTCAGCAAAGCCTGACCTGTGCAGGGAATGGGGCAGGAGGAGTCTGTGCCCAGGGAGAGGAGAGCTCCTTGCAGCCACATCCCCTGCAGCCCTGGGAGTGGGGCACGGGGCTGGGGGATGCTGGTGGGGCAGGAAGCTCTGTGGGGACTTGGTGCAGGAGGGGGATGAAGGAAACTGGTGGGATCCTGGTCCAAGTAAATCCCCCCCCCAGCACCGTGGACAAGCCATGGAGCTCCTCACTCTTGGGTGCAGAGGATGACAGAGGATTTTGTGGCCTCAGGGAGTGACTGTGGGGGAAAAGAGGGGCTCAGATGTTCTATTGACGTGTAAGGGGAGCTTGACTCCCTCTTTGTGTTTGTGCTGGTGGGAGAAAACTGAGCATTGTCTGCACACCTTGGGATTGGGAAAGGATCGGGAAGGGGCAGGCTCAGCCTTGCTCCTCAAAGCCCAGAGAGGGCCGTGAGGCAGAGGAAAGCCGTGTCAAAGCAGGGATATAATGGCAGATTACAGGGAATTCCTGCGGTGGCATTGAGCTGCCCGGCCCTGCTCCGCCCAGGCATTCCCATTCATTGTGCTGCCCCTTCCCCTCGCAGGAAAACCTGAGCTGCGGCTGCCCCACGGCCCCGTTTGTGCTGTCAGGGGGTCAGTGACAGGCTGCCCTTTTGTGCACAGGATCAGCTCCCCAGGAATCCCTCCCGAGGCGCTCGGATGCCGCAGTTTGTCAGCGGTGGCCCGGAAAGGGCCGGGCCGGGCTGTGCCGCCGGGGCTCTGCGAGAGCTGTGGCTCCGTTCAGCACAAGAACATCCCGAAACAGCAGCTGGGACACGGGAACCCTTCATCCCAAATAATTTTTTTTGCTGGCACCCTTTTTTTTTTTTTTTTTTGGGATGCCGATGATCACGGGCAGCAGCAGCGAGGCGTGGGCTCGCCCCTGCCAGAGCGATATTATTCCCCTCCTTTTGTGCCCGGGCCGTGTTTGAATTGGGAAACAAAGCTGAGCAGCTTGTGCCTCCTGTTGGAAGCCTTCCTGTCCCGCTGGGGATCCGGGACCTTTTCATCTCAGCCCGTGCACTCCGGAGGCTTCTGCCTCTTCCCATCTTTAAGTCTTTGGTAAATATCAGGAAAGAGAAAATAAAGGCGATCCCCGGGGCTCAGGAGTGTTACCTTCCCCACGTTAAACAGAGGAGGGGAAAGGAAAACAGATATTTATCCTCATTTTAGCGTTTGTCATGCAGAGCTTGCAGAGAGTAAATAATGTTTTAGCCCCGTTTTGCAAGGCTGGGCACACCGTGGAGCAGGGTGGGGTTTATTCCTCGTGTGTGTGCCCGAATTTTGGGGGGGATCCAGACCCTGAGCCACGGGGAGGGGAACAAAGCATTGCCAGGCAAATGCCAGCTTGGATGGTCCCATCCCAGCGATTCCAGAGTAGTGGGCAGGGAAAGGGAGAGCTGAACCCCCCCTGGAACCACCTGAGCAAAATTCAGCTGCAAAAACCAGGCTCCCTAAACCTAACCTGGGAGTCAGGAGTGGCAGCAGGCAGAGCAGGGAGGTTGTGTCCTGTGGGGAAGGAAGTTACACTTCTGCTAAGAAAGGAACATTTTCAAAACATCCAACTCGTTTTCATTTACTGTCTCAGATTGGATGTGAGTGTTTGGAGGAAACTCTTCCCTTTCCATGAAGTTTTTGATTATCTGATGGAAGGCAATTCAAAACAGAAAAGTGATATTTCCCTTTTTTTTTTTTTTTTTTTTTTTTTTTTGAAACCCAAACTTTTGGCTTGGCTTTCCAAACCCCAAATGAAATCATTTAAATCTGAAATACGCCCAAAAAGGTTTCTACTACGTTCTGATGTTTTTCCCTCGGAAAAATGAAAATCCTCCCTCCCACAGCCTCCAAGCACCCTGTGCTTTGTGTCTGAGGCTCACTCTGCCATCAGCTCTAGGTCTGACACCCAAAAGCCAAGCTCAGCTCCCCAGCTCGGGCTCTGTGCTCTGACACCAACAGCAGTTGCACAATTCCCTGTTATTCCCACTGCAGAGGAGCAGCACAGGAAGAGGTTTCCTGGCACAGATTTGGGGATGGCACTTTTCCTTCTGCCTAATGATGTTCACATGTGGCTGTTGTTCATTCCTTCTCTTGAATACTTCCTTTTCCTCCAGAGCCTTTTCCAGGCCGGGTTTGCAGTTGGGTTCATCTGATGTCTCCAGGGCAGCTCTTGTCCCTGGTCCTGCTGTCCCTGGGGGCTGAGGGAGGGGCTGGGTGGCTCCAAGGTGGCTCAGGGGACACTCAGAGTGTCCCCTCTGCAAAGAGCTGCCACCTCAGGGACATTCCTCCCTCCCCAGCAATGCCAGCAAGGTGGGGCCCGGTCCCCAGTGCCAGGACAGGAGATTAAGGCAGGGGCCTTAATCAGGGCTGGGGGTCACAGAGAGCACCAAAATCTGCTCCTGCCAGCCATGGAGCAGTGGGGGGACAGGGGAGGTGACAGAGGTCACGGTCCCACACCTCCCCAAGCCTTGGAGCAGGCACCAGGGCACAAGCCAGAAGCCCAAATTTCCCCATACAAACAGGGAGCTCACGGGAAAACAACCCCTTCCCAAAACACTCCTGAAGGGCCTGAACCCCCCACAACTCTGATCTTCAGCCCCCGGGTCAGTGGGGCTGGGCCAGGAGCCCCCTGCTGCAAATCCAAGTGGGGAAAGGTAGGAGTTTGCTGCCCTGCTTGCTTAGAAAAATCCCCAGAAACCACACCCTGGTCTGGGAGAGCACGGGAGGCAGCGGGGGCTCTCTCCATCACCTGTCCCGGGGCTGGCAGTGACAAACACCGCCAGCAGCACCTCCCGAGGGGAACCTGTGGCACTGCCACTGACAAAGGAATGCTGTAAGGCTGTGCCTGGCCTGGTGGGGCTGATTTAAAGCCTTTTTTTTTTTTTTTTTGGGCGGTGTGGGCGAGGGCTGTGCCTGTGCCCCGCTCCAGTGAGGAATGCAGCCGCAGTGGCCGAGCTGAACGTTTGGATCCAGCCCCCTGCAGCTCCACAGAACTCCCAGAATTGCTACATTTGGTTTGCCGTGCCTCGTTATTTCCAAGTTTTCCAGCCCCGACGCCAAAGGAGGCTGTAATCGATGTAATAATCACTCAAAACTTTGAAAACTTAAAGGAGGAAAAATAGGCCATTAAACAACTAAGGAGCAGAGTAACAAGTGTGAATTACGGCCCTGCCCTGTGGTTTGCCTGTGATGGGTTTGTTCCACCCACGGAGAGATGCTGGAGAAGGGAAGGTTGAGTGGCTTGTTTTGCTTAATCTCTGTGCTGTCAGAGAGGCAGTCCCCGGAGAATGCAGATCTATAGAGAAATGTGCCTCCCCTTTGAAAGGCAGCGCACATGCCCAGCTCCCAGCAAAAGGACTTTTGTTCTGCCCTGATTTATACAATTCTCTGGGGCCAGGAGAAGTGGCTGTCATGGTTGCAAGGATTACCCGCCACTGGAGGCAAGGGTGGGCTGTGCAAGGATCCATTTGTTTTCTTGGCTGGGCACGGAGATGCCTCTCCCCCTTCTGCAGGCTCCGTCCCCCGTCCCCCGAGGGGCTGCTGACCCCCAAGGTGCTGCCCTGCCCCAGGCTGACCCCTGTCCCCCTCACAGAGTGAGGGACACCCTGGGGACACTCCTGCCCCCGGCCCAGGGCTGGCAGGGGGACCCTGAGCATCTCAGCCAGAGCAGGGGATGCTGCCAGCAGCTCACTGCACCCCTCAGACGTGCCCGGGGCACCCCAGGGGTGACAGCTCTCCCCTGTGGCCCTGGAAGGGGAGGGAGTGGCTCAAGGGTGGCCCATGTGGCCACTGAAGCACCGGCTGAAGCTTCCTCCACAGGCACACTTTGCTCATCCTCTGAGTGCACCTTGAGCAAGCTCTCCCTGAGGAGCATCCCCTGCACACCCAGGGGCCCTGGCACAGCCTGGGATGAGGTTTCTAAATTCCACCTCAGGGTGAGAAAAGCCTTTGAGTCTCTTCCTGGTGTCCAGGGATGTCCCCGGGGCTCCTGGAGGAGGTGAGGCCGTGGTGCCTGTCCTGTGGAGGCCAGCAGCCTCAGAGGGCTCCGTTTGTCCATCCCAGGGTCACCCAGCACCTCCAGCAGCGGCACCTGAGTCATTCCAGTGAGGGACGTGACTTCACTTATCTGCTCCTGGAATTTCCCTGCTTGTTTGTTTTGTTTGCATCCTGAGAAGAGGAGGAGGAGGAGGGTGGTGCCTCCACACGCACAGCGCCGGCCACCTCTGAACCCCAGCGCCAGAAGCCCTTTCCATGCTCTATAAATTTTATTGGAAAATCTGTTTCTCTTGGGGGAGGGGTGGCGGTGGTGCATTTCTTTACTCCCCCGGTAACGCACCATGAAAGGGTTCATTAAACACCAGCCCTGACGAATCCTTCCAGGCAGGCAGAGGTGACACAGACTGATGACATTTCCAGCCGGGCTGTCCCCTGGGGCAGGAGGAGACGCCTTGGACGGTGCCGAGGTTGCTCTTGGCTCCGGGGCTGGTTTGTGGTGGAGCAATGCCTGAGGAGCCAGGCAAAGGCTGTCTGCCCAGCAGCACCGGCAGAGTTTGTTCCCTGTGTCCATCTCGGGGACTGTCCCAGGGACAGGAGCTGTCCCCAGCCTCGGGGAGGGCTGGGGAAGGTCGGTGATGGAGGGACATCCCTGGATGCTGTGGCACAGAGCGGTGCTGGCTGAGCACTGCTCCCGGAGAGCCTGTCTGCACCGGCTTGTTTTGGTAACCTCAGGCTGCAGCCTGGCCCTGCCAAGGCTCTGATGTTCTTGGAAAACCCTGGGCTAACGAGACACCTTCCCAAACAAGAGCTGCTTCAGGGGCTGTGCTCAGCAGGCACAGCTCCCGGGGGGCAGCACCGAGGGGGATCTCCCTGGATCTGTCATTCCCTGTCCCCAGCACGGCCTGGGCTCAGCAATGGAAGCTCCACCTTTACCCACACCCTTCTCTCTCCTGACAAGCCAAACCTGCCTTCTGTGAAGGACCTGGGAGGCAGGACTGGTTTAAGAGTTGAGAGAACCCAAATTCGAAACCCTATCCTGCCCCATCCTGTTGGAAACTCCTGTCCAGGTGGAGGCAGGAAGAGCCAGGGGTGTTCCCAGGCTGGGCCGGGGACATGCCAGGGCCACCCAAGGTGTGCTGGATGGAAGGCAGACCCTGCTCAGGAGGTGCCAAGGTGCCTGAGCAGTGCTGATATTTCTGTGCTCGGATCCAGCTCTGCAGTGACACAAAGCAGGGACCCGTCAGGAGAAATTCCCTCTCCCTGCCAGCTCCCCCTGTCCCCAACAAACATCCAGCCCTTTCTCCACCTTTGCTCCGAGAGCCTCAGCCACGGTGGCCAAGCAACAGAAAGGTTTGCAATGCTTTGTTGGGCCAGGAATAAAGGGAATTTGTGGTGAGAAGGTTCCCATGTTACACAAGTAAGGCCAGGGGAGCTGTATTTGCACTGGCAGAGGGCAGTTGTTTTCACTCCAGCAGAGCCCAGCTCACAGCTGCCTCCTCGCTGAGCTCTTGTTCATCTTGGCCTGAGCAGCTGCAGGTCAGGGAGGCAAAGCTGCAGCTCCTCCTGGGGGAGGCAGGGAAGGGAGAGGTGCAAAGGGCAGCACAGGGCAGCCCCTGCTCTGCCTGGAGCTGGGATTTGGGGAGGCTCAGGCACAGCCCCTGCCCGCCCTGGGCTCCAGCACGGGGCACTCCCAGCCAGGAGTGGGTCCAGCAGCCAAGGATGGGCACAGAGCTCACTTTTGGCTGCCACCCTGAGGAGTTTCTGTACAAGAAGAGCAGGGGTTTGATTTGCTGTGTGAACATCTCCATACTCAGCATCACTTTTCCACGAGGCAGCTGAAATGCAGCTCTGGGGCTGGGGCTCAGCTCTGCCTCTGCATCCTCAGCCTGCTCTGGGCAGGGTCAGTGCAGCCTCCGGGCACAAATCCCAACCCTCTGGTCATGTCAGGGGTCAGGAGGGGGCAGAGCAGCAGATCCACAAACTGAACCCACCAGCCAAGGGTTATGGAGAGTTTCCTGTCCACAATCTTTGCAGGAGACCTGAAGCTGACCTGCAGAAACGAGACATAAATGTGATGCTTGGCGTAGGGAAGGTTTTGCAGTCCCTGCCGAGTGAGCTCTTTCCAAAGGTTCATCACTGACCTTGGGATGCAGAGATGTCTCAGGGGTCAGCTGAGCCCAGGGCCGTGGGCTGATGTCTTTCAGCTGAAGCCTAAAAGGTGTCTCCCAGTTCTAGCCATGATGCCCTAAAAGGAGCTTTTCTGGTGAAACGGGGAACCTCAATGAGGCTGCTGAAAAAAATCAGAGTGAACTTTGCCAAAAATGCAGTGAAAGGCACCACTTGAGGCAGGAGATGGGCCAGGACTTTTTTTTTTTTTTCCTCGATGCAGTGAAAAAAAAAGGGTGGCAAGAGCAGCAGCAGCTCTGCAGACAAACCACAGCAGGGCCTGGTGAACCTTTCCTGCCCCTCCCTTTGGGGTGCTGGCACGGGGAGCTGGGAGATGCTCGCCCGCTTTATCCTGGGTGGCTGAAGCAGCCCGTGTTAAAAGGGGATGATCACAACACAAAGGAGCCTGACTTTGTTTCCGTGCTCTGGGATTCATTCAGGGGGATTACAGGCGCTTTTCAGCCCGTTACCACCTGGAGAGGCAAACAGAAGGCAGCGCTGCTTGGAAGCGGCTTCCCAGCGAGCAGCCTCAGTTGTGCCGCAGCCCGGGCTGGGCGAGGTTAAAAGCGGTGCGGGCAGGGGCTGAGCCGAGCGATGGGCACGAACACGGGGATGGCAGCGCTGCCCGGGGCTGCTGGAAGGGTTTGGTGCCGGTGCTCAGCCAAGGGCCAGCTCAGAGCACGCTGCAGCCTGGAAACCCAGCCCGAGAGCCCTCCCAAGGGAAATGTTGATGCGGAGATGGAGAACTGCACCGGGAGTAGCGCTGGACGTGGATGGGGCTGAGTTCAGGACTTCTGTGGTCGAGGGGGAAACGCCTCTGTTCCCGTTTCCTGGCGTGGGTGTTGCTATGAATGAAGGGATAAATGACATCAGGGCCGGGTGTTAGGGGCTGTGTCTCCTCTCCGATGTGTCCCCGGGTGAAACGGAGTCACCCTGAGCACCCTGGGGTGGACAATGCAGCCGGATCCCCATTCCCTGCCCTGCTGGAGCTCACGGAGAGCATCCCGAAGTGCCAGCACAGGCTGGGAGCTTGAAGTCCCCTCTCCCTGAGACCAGCTGAGCATCCCATGCCCGTGGCCCTCCTCTTCACCTCCAGCCACTCTGAGAGCAGCAGAATGGAGAGGTTTGCTGTGTGCCACGCACTGAAACCCGGGCAAAGCTGAGCCTCAGCCCCTGCTGCGGTCTGGGGTTCTGGAGGTCACGGTCTGGGTCTCTCCCGGAGCTGCAGGTTGGTTTTGGGGCCAGCAAAGGCAGAGGCAGGGCTGTGCTCCTGGCAGGTCGGGGTGGGAAGGTGGCTGTGGGGAGCTCATCTCCAGTCCAGAGGGGTGTCCTGTCCCAGAGCACGGCTCGGTGGCCCCGCAGGGAGCCGGGAGTGGGCGAGTGCTGGTGGCCGAGCTGGGAACTGCGAAAGCTTTTCGGTTCTTGGTGGGCTCGAGCTCCAGCCTGCTTCCTTTTCCCTGCCAAAGCATCTGCCGTCCTGCACGCTTCCCTGCCCCCTTCCCTGCTGCATTTCAGGCCATGGAAATGTTTGATGTGATCCCTCCCCAGCACAGCTCCCTTTGGTTGGGTTCTCTGTGGTTTGATATCCCTCCTCTGGCTGCCTCGAGGTGACCTTGGCTTTGTGGTGCCCTTTCACACCGGAAAACCAAAATATTGCATTTCAGAATTGCCCAGACGGGTATTTCCAATGAGCTAACAGGAAAAGGAGCGTTTCTTCACAGCTCCAGCACCCCCACTTCGTAAGCAGCTGCAGCTGGTTCCAAGCTGCTTTAATAATTAATAATTTATTTGTCTGGAAGTGTCCCCAGCCAGGTTGGGATCCTGCAGTCCTGGGGCCGGTGGGTCTGGGTCCTGTGGTGATCCCTGTGGTCCAGCTGTGGTCTCTGGGATCCAGCTGTGATCCCTGGGATCCAGCTATGAAAATGGGGTGTAACAGCTGTGATTGTGCAGTGCCCAGAGAGGAACCTCTGAGCCAGGAGCACTCCTGAGGCTGCTCCAGGGACACAGGAAATCTTCTGCCCTGGCCAGGGCAGGACCTGATGTGCCACCACGGGAGAGAATCATCTGTGCTGGCCACATTCCCACTGCACAGTGATTCCTGTGGAAGCTGGGGATGGAATTGGAAGATGATCCCCCTTGCCAGGTCAGATCTGGGTTTAAATGCTGCTCTGTGCCTGCACTGTCCCAAGAAAGCTCTGCCATGCTGGACCTGTGGGCTGTGGGTGGCACAGCCTGCAGCAGGGTGGGGGACACATCCCCCCTCGATGGCCCTGGGGGGCTGCAGACTCCCCTTCCCTCTGACCCCCCCAAAAAACCCTCCTTGATCTGCAAAGGGATCAGCAAGTCCTGGAGATGTCTCCTACTGGTCCTGCCTTGCACAGCAGAAACACTCCTGGCCCTTTAGGACAAAGGACAAGCAGGAGTGTCCTCCTCTCCTGGCTGGAGACCTGGGGCAGCTGAAATGAGGAACAGCAGGGAAACCACTGGCACAGCAGCACCAGGGCTCAGGAGGTGTTTCTGAGCTGCTCAGCACCCTCATCCCAGCAGAGCCAAGTTCCCATCTGCCAGATCAGGCCCTTCCCTGAGCAGGGAATGGGATGGGAAAGCTCCTGAAGGCCCTGTGAAGTCACTGAGCCCCGCTCTGTGGCCATGCTGGAATGCACTAACCAGGAGTTGTTTTGAGGTCAGAAAGGAATAAGTTGTTTGCAGACAATTGATGTTGTTATTAAAAACATCCACGGCACAGAGCAGGGGGAGGGAGGTCCTCTTTCCTGTTTGGGAAATAGTTTCTCACTGCATCCATCAAACAAAAGAATTCTGTATGAAAAATTAATTTAGAAAAAAAAAAAAAAGTTTCTGGGGCACACGCGCCTGAAAATGAACCACAGCAGGATCAGAGGTTTGGCTCAGAGCAACAGCCAAACTCAAAGGCAGAGGCCAGATTGAAATCCAGGGCTGCTCCCAGCCTGTTGCTGCAACTGGAGGAAATGCAGTTTCCTTCAGAGAAATACAACCTCCTCTCTGAAACTTCTGAGCAAAATTCAGGACCTGCAGCTGAAGCCTGGAGCAGTCTCCCAACGAGACAGAGCCCAGGTGAGCCTGGAGCAGCAGCTGCACTGCAGGAAAGTGGGGATCACGTCCAAGAAGGAAGAAAAACCCCTCAGATGCAGGGACTGGGCTGTGACCCTGCTCCACGTGGTGAAAGTCCCAGCCCAGGGTGAGCAGCTTTCTGAGCAGCACTGAGATGTCACCTGAGGAGCAGCCACATCACGTGGCACTGTCCCACGAGAGCCAGGTCACCCTCTCAGCACCGTCTGCACCTGGCACAGGGCAGGCCTGGCCCTGCTGTCCCTGCTCCCTCTGCAGGGTCACCCAGCCAGAGACCCTTCCCATGGGATGGCCAGGGGGGAGGACACGCTGGACGTGAGACCTCCCTGGCAGGTCAGGTTTAAGCTTTGGCTGTAACTCCAGGGTGTTTTGGGATGGGAATGCATTCATGGCTGGCTCTAGGATTTGTGGGGATGTGGTTCAGTTCCTGCCCGTGCCCAGGCTGTCCCATGTCCCTGCAAGGACCAGCCTGACCCTTCCTGCAGGGCTGGCCAGGGGCCACTCCCGCCCTTCCAGGACAGGATGAAGCCTCCCCTCATGGCGGTGGGATGGGCAATTTTAAGGACCAAAAGTGGCCCAACCCAGGGCCTGGTGGCACAAGTCCATCTCTCAGCACCCTGTTCCTCACGGCCAGCGCTGCTGCTCCCACCGGGATTCCTGGGAATGTGGATTCCTGGGAATGTGGATTCCGGGGAATGTCTGCACCTCCGCAGCCCTCCCTTGAACCCAGCCAGGTCTGCAGCCTGTGCCGCGGGCAGTCTCAGCTAATTGCCCGTGATCAGCTCATTAAAGACTCCCGATAAAATCTGCCTGGCAGGCGCAGGAGCGTGTGGTGGCCCCGGTGTCCCCCAGGGCGGGGGAGAAGGTGGCCCCAGCACAGCCCTTCCTCCTCCCCTGCCCTCAGGGGGTTGTCGGTACCTTTGCTTGGGCTGTCTCGGTGTCACTGCTCTGCTCCAGGTGGGTGTTGGCAGTGACCCTGGGGTCGCAGGTGTGACCTGGCTTGGTGGCAGTGGCTGCATGGCCACAGCCCCGTGGAGAACAGGGGGCTCAGAAAGGGTGGGTGATGTGGTTTTAGGAAAAGGGCTACCACAGGATCCTTCTCTCCCCCCCAGGCTCTCCTATTCCTCAAGTTTTGGGCTAAAATGAAAAGTAAAGACTTGCCACAGTCAAAACAGCCTTTGCTGCCCTGCAGAATGTGCAGCTTTTTGTGTCTGGGTGTCCATGTCAAGCTCCTCTCCAGAGACCTGCCTGGTTTCCAGGAATGCTGTCCCATCCAGGGATTATCCATCCTCTTCAAACATTCCTGGTGTTCCCTGACCTCCCTGCCTGGGAGAAAGACCAGCCAGGCTGGCCAAGGCAGTGTCCCAGGGCAGGGCAAGCACGGGAGGCTGAGCCCAGCAGCAAAGCTGGGAAATCCCTGTGTCTGACTAGCTTTGATCTGGATTAAATCCCCCAGAGCCAAACAGGAACAGCCTTCCTGGGGCTGTGTGCTTTGACTTGAAGCCGTCAAAGTTTGCGCTAAGAGACCCTGAAAAGTGAGCAGGCTCTGGGCTGGGCAGGGAGGAGCTGCTGCCTTTGCAGGTGTGTTGTCCTTGCCCGAGGGAGGCTGTAGGCTCAGCTTTGGATTCAGGCTTGAGGAGATGTCTGCCTGCTTCGTCCTTGGTGCTGCTGGGCCAGTGGGATCACTCCCAGCCCCACCAGCACCTCGGGGCTGGGCTCAGGGCAGAGCCAGGAGCTGTGTCCTGCACAGGGTGTCCTCTGGTCTGTCCATACCCACCCAGTCCCCTTGTCCTGCACCACCAGGCATTTCTCCATCCAAACACTGCCCTAAGGCAGAATAGCCTTGCCTTGAAGTCCCTGCCCTACAACAGCCTCATGACCCCAAAAGAGATTTGTGCTTCCAGCTCACGAGTTCTTTCTGCAGGAGCCTCACACCTCTGCCATCCCACAGGCTGGGGGTGGAGGAGCAGGGAGGGATGAGCACACAGAGCCCAGGAGCTGCTGGAGATGGTGCCTGTGAGGAGCACAGGGCTGCTGAGCCAGCCCAGAGCCGTCCCTGGGGGAGCTTTCAGCCAGCACAGGCCATCCCTGCTCAGCTGGGAGGCAGCAGAACAGAGAAATGAGCTATCCCATGGCAATCCCAGGGAAAGTGAGGAGGGGAAATGCTGTGCTCCCGATGGATGTGGCTGTGGGACCCCCGGGCTGGCAGCTGCTCCCTCCAGGGAGGGGGATGTGGCCTCAGAATTCCTGGTGTTGGGGTTCTGGGTGTTAAGCACGGGCAGGGCAGGGCAGGGCAGGGCAGGGCAGGACGGTCCCATTCCTGCCTGGGATGGTGGTACTGCATTCCCTGGAGACTCCGCAGGGGATGCTGAGCCCAGCCGGGGCCGCCCACCCTCCCTGAGCAGCTCGAGCCCAGCTCAATCCACATTTCTGCCCAGAGTCTGTTAGAGAAAACCATTAACAGTAGCAGAGCTGCCCTGATAAGGCAGGATAAGCCTGTCAGCTTTTGATAAAACCCCAATCTTCTGGAAAACAAAATACACCCGTGCCTTGCCGGGAGTCCCAGGGCCGCCCAGCCTGGCCGGGAGCAGAGAGCAGCGGCGTGGGGGGAGCAGGGCAGAGAGCTTGTCCAACACCTCCCTGAAATACCGTCCTGTCCCCACCGCGATAAGGACTGGGAGGTCAGGCTCATCAGCCGCAGCTTCCCTTCCCTCTCAGATCCCCGATAGCGGCCCGGAGATAAGACAGCTCTGTTTACCCAGGGCACGCAGCAGAGCTTTGTCCGCAGCCCGAGGGTGCGAATATTCCCTGAGCAAACACAGCTCTTCACACCTGCAGGGCTTTTCCAAAGGCAGCCCGGAACGATGCCGGGTCCGGGTGACTGAGGGATGCTCACCACCGTTCGTGGTTGGGACCGGCTTGCAGGATTAGCTCAGGGTTTGGAAAGCTTGGAAACGGAACTAAAATCCATCTCTACTGAGCTTTCCCAGACAGAGCTGATTTTTTGTGTCATCCAACGTCTTTCTGCAGATCCACAGACAATTCTGGCTCGGGTCACCCAGAGCTCTCAGCCTTTGCCACGACAAAACCCTCCCAGGGCTCCTCTCCCTGCTTCCAGAAAGGGAAACTGAGGCACGGCAGAGGTCCATGGCAGGACCTTCCCTGCACCTGGGGAGCATCTCCTGTGCAGGGACAGAGCAGCTGGGCAGCAGTGGCCGTGCCCAGGCTCACGGGACAGCCCCGGTGGCCGGTCCTGCTGTGCCGGCTGGAAACGAACGCGCTGAGCTGCCAAGGGCTCCCCCGAGCCAGCCCGGCTCGGAGAGAAACCAAAACCCTTCCCGAGAGCCGTCATCCGTCAAGCTTGGGTTACTGGCTGGCACCTCGAGTGGCCAGGCTGAGGTTTGTCACTCACGGGGGGACGGGAGCGCTCCCAAAGCCACCCTGAGCTCCATCTCCCGGGGAGAGGGACGGGCTGGAGCAGCTTCCGCAGGCACAGGCAGGAGCAGCTCCCAGAAATGTGTGACAAAACAGAGGGGACCCTCCCCTTGGAGAGACCCCCCTCCCGGGGCTTTTGTCCGTGCTGGGATTTCGGGGATATCCCTGCGGGATAACGTGCAGCTCCAAGGATGATGCTCCCTCCAAGGAGGGTGTTACCCTCTGGGCAGGGGTCTCCTTTTCCTTGCTGCCGCGGGGATTTGGGGTCTGGGGGTGTGAATACACAGCTGCAGCCACGGCCCTGCCGGGGAGGATGAGGCGGTGGGACCCTGCAGAGAGGGGGGAAGGCAGCACCAAACCAGCGGTGGAGAAAGGACAAAAGTGTCGTAAAAGGAGAGAGCGATGCAGACTCCAGAGGGAAATCGTGCCGGAGCTGCTCTTCGAGAGGGGTTTTTCGGTGCAGTGGCAGGGTGGCGGGGATGCTGCTGCGCTGGGCGGGGTGGGGGGGGATGATGAGCCCTGGGTTGTGCCCAGCTCCGTGCTGGGCTCCGGCTGCAGCCGCTGGGGCCTTTCGGAAGTGGCGCTGGCTGGGGCTGGTTTAACAATTCCCCTGCTCCAGAGGAGATTGGGAAATGATCTGGGGTTAAAACAACACAACACGAACGCTGCTTGTGAAGAGGAGCCCGGCGCAGCCCGGCCTCACAGGAGGCTGAATGAGCAGGGAGCGGGCACGGGAGCAGCATCGCTTTAAGCCGGGTCTGTCCTCGGGGAAGAACAGCCTGAGCTGGTTTAAAACCGCCCCGCTTTGCTTTCACCCCTGCCTGTGGGGAAGCACGGCCAAGATTCCCATCTCCCTGGGGCACCGATGGAAGCAGAGCTGAGGCTGTTTCTATCCCTGGTCCTTCTGGGCTGAGCAGTTTTAATCCAGATTTGAAAAGCCTTTGACTCTTGGCCGGGTGGGTTCCGTTATCAGCCTCGTGCATTTCGGGCAACCTTTGTTCTGAATGAGCAAATGCTTTCAGTATCTGTTCGTGCTGTGGCTTTAACGCTGAAGTGGCTGATCCCTCCAGAAATGGGTCAGAAATGCAGGAAAGCACAGGGGAAAATGTCCTGGAGGATCAGCAGGAGCTTTGGGGGGCTCAGCCCCACCACGTGCCCTCCTTTGGAGCTGCAGGGTTCTGGTTTTACAGAGACACGAGCGGGTTGATGACACCAAGCACCTGGGGACTGGGATGGGGATTCTGGCGATCTGAAAAAAGCATTCCCTCAACCTGCAGCAGTTCAGAGCTGCCCTGAGGCCCTCAGGAAACACCGAGGTTGTGGGGTAGAGAGGAGAAAGGGCTTGGGAAGCACCGCAGCCCCGGAGCTGCTGCTGAGATCGGTACCAGATAAGAGGGAAACCACAAGGGCAGAGTCTAAGTGGGTAAATTGTTCCCAAGTGGATTCCCCTCGATCTAAATAAACACCGACACTTGAGGAGCTCCTTGGAGCTGGGCTGGCGGGGGCGAAGCGGGGGCTGGGGGCTCTGAGCTGTCCCTGATAACCCAGGGGCTGTAGGGTGAGCTCTCCCATCAGCTCCTGCCTTTGGATGGCATCCGGATGAATTACGGTATGCAAACCATTCGTTTCAAAGGATTGACAATCTCAGGAGACTGGGTTTGGATGGTGCAATTAAACAAAGCAAGCTGATGACAGGCTGGTATCATCTCCCAGAGTGAAATAAAAAGTTCACTTCTTGACTTTTCCCTTCTCAAAAAAAAAAAAAAAAAAAA